>JAJJHT010011118.1:0-17457 GCA_021223865.1 Drosophila pandora
AATTCTTAAAGGTACAGTGGGTCCTTTTTTGCATTTAATGCAGCCTACGGTAGTGCCAAAAACTGTTGCATAGTCAGGTGTTAGAAGTCCCACTCTCCCTACCATCTGAAAGGAGAAAAACTAAAAATTAGAACCACACGTGCTTGGATGCCTATGGTGACCAGAGTGAGGGTTTCGGAAATAACGATTTTATCCACCCGTTTACGTCACTTCTTTCGAAACATGGACTGCTCGGACCTCCAGCCACCTGCCTCCGTGCGCGGGATGCAGGAGCTGCAACGGGAGCGGTTTCAGAAGAGTGTCCCCATTCCCAGATTGCGTGTACCCGAAGCCCATGTCCAGAGGGTGATGCCTTTGCTCAAAAAGTTTTTGCTTAAGATGGACCACCTGCATCCTGTGAGGGCGCTCGAAGCTACTCGTGAGATTCTACTGCATCCGACACCCATAAAGGACTGGGACTCTCTGCCCACCGAGGATTTGCAGAAGAGGGCGGTCACTAAGGAGCACTTTNTAGAACTATCCTATGACAATTGGAGCGCAAATGAGATCCTCAAAAGCGTCCTGCCGGCGGAAGAGGAAGGCCTCACCTCCTACTCCCGCATCGGTCACATCGTTCACCTGAATCTTCGCGACCACCTGCTGCCCTACAAGCAGCTGATTGGTCAGGTCTTTCTGGACAAGCTGCCCAACTGCCGCACGGTGGTTAACAAGGCTGCCACTATAGACAACACTTACCGCAACTTCCAACTGGAGTTGATCTGCGGAGAGGAAGATTACCAGGTGGAGACCAAAGAGAACGGGGTGCCTTTCGAGTTTGACTTCTCAAAGGTCTATTGGAATCCACGCCTCTCCACAGAGCACGAAAGAATTGTCAAGTCGCTGAATGCCGGAGATGTGCTGTACGACGTCTTCGCTGGCGTGGGTCCTTTCAGTGTCCCCGCGGCCAAGAAGCGCTGCCATGTGCTTGCCAACGACCTGAATCCTGTAAGCTTTCAGTGGCTGCAGCACAATGCCAAAAGAAATAAGTGTTTGTCTCACATCCAAATGTTTAACAAGGACGGACAGCAGTTTATTCTCGAAGAGCTAAAGAATGATTTGCAGAAGCGGCTGTTGGAAACCGACACCACCTCCTATTCCATCCACATAACCATGAACCTACCCGCCATGGCGGTGGAGTTCTTGGATGCATTTCGAGGTATCTTCACGGAGGAGGAGCTAAGTGCCCTCCCTAGTAATGTGGTTTACCCCTTGGTCCATGTTTACTCGTTTGCCAAAGGAGAAAACACCAAGCAGCTAGTACAAGAGCTGGTTGAGAGCAATCTGGGCACCTCCTTGGATGATGAACTTCTCCAGGGCATCAGTTTTGTGAGGAACGTGGCACCCAACAAGGACATGTACAGGGTTTCCTTTAGGCTGTCCCACAGATTACTGACCACGCCCAAGGTGGCATGTGCTGTACCCTCTAGAAAGCGAAGCGGCGAGGAGGAGCACGTGCCCACCAAAGTGAAATGTGTTTGATATCGTTTGAAAGGAAATAAAGCTGTCACTTTATTTGAAACAATAAACCATGTCTTCTCTTATTCTACTTTCAGATGGGTCGCAACAAGGCGAATAACAAAAAGGTGGCTCCAGGGGCAGGGAAGCCAAAGACGCCACTGAACAAGTCTAAGAAGGCCAAAAATGTGTTCAAGGTGGCCGACAACAACAAGGGCAAAGGCAAGAAGCCCAAGGAGGTGCAGGGAAAGCTAAAACAGGTATGGAATTATACTTCAGGCCTTTTTGAAAAATTAACACATGTAACTTGTAGATCAAGGAATCTGTCAAGGCTAAGCAGGAAAAGGTGGATGCCAGCCTCAAGACGCTGCATAAGGACCTGGTGGTGAAGAAGCCCAAGCCCGCGGTGGCCCCCATCAAGAACCAAAAGAAAAAGGCGGGAAATGCCCAAAAGGTCTCTGACACGCTTGGAAAGCTCAAGTTTTGAGCAACTAGAAGGCTATTGAATTAGTCTGATTTGCGATTTACGTAGATGTAGTTAGTCCCATTTATTGTTAAAACTAGAACAAAGATCAGGCAAATATATCCCCTAGCTATATCAACAGTGATGGGAAGGTCCATACCCTAAACTCTTATAGCTTTACCTATTAGGAAGATAATGTTCTACCCAAATAACATAAAACAACTAACTGCGTTTAGTTTTCTGCCCCTTTATAGTTCAAACACATACAATTTTTATTATAGTTTTAAATTCCACATGAAATTGTATAATATTTACGATGCCTAGGTGTGTCCTTTTGAAGTTACCCAGACTTTCTATCTTCCCCATCACTGGGCATTAGCTAAGTCCCCTAAACAGTCACTGTGTTGGAGGTTTTCGGGGGTACTACCGCTCCCGGAATCCTGGTGGGAGCAGGGAGCGTTGCTGGAGCGGCCGTGGTAGTTATATTCACGACATTCCAGCCAAAGAACTGTCGAATCCCGACGTCCAACTGGACAGTGTCGATGCCAGCGTTCTGCAGATCGGTTAGTAAGCGGGAAACCTCGGCAGAAGCCACCCAGCGATCGTAGACGACCCGAAGGCCCTGGACTCTGGACCAGAACTGCGAAAAGATTCCCGGCTGCATAAGCTTTGCATCGATGTGCGCTCGGATGGCGTATATGGGGACATAAAGCTGCGCCTCGTTCAGGAATCCTTGCCAGCCATAGACCGTGCCCGACCAATAGGGAAAGCGATTCAACAGTGGCACTTTCAGCTCCTGTTCCTCCATTTCCCAGGCGCCGCCAGAAGCGAGGAGTTGCTGATCCACCCACTGCAGGAAGAGGATGAGCTCCGGCTGGGAGAGCAAACGCCAGCGGGCTGTGACAGCGTCGTTGCTGTTGATAATCCGGACAAAGGCCTGGAACTGAGCATCGTTGATGAGGTAACGAACCGCCAGTTGCTTCAGCTGCTTCCACTGCACCAATAATTGGATCGGCTCCAGATCCTGGGTTAGAGTGGGCGGCGGAGCTAGTGTTCCAATCGGAACGGGCGGATACTGCCCATTAGGTGGCCCCAATAGCTGAGGTGGCCACTGGGCGAGGGAGCTGCTGGCCAGAGAGATGAGAAACAGCCAGCCCAGAGTGAGTGCCATGACTGAAGGAAGATGACGGATCCCCGAATTTAAATCCCCCTTTATATATCATTCCCAGATAATTTACTTCTGATAACGAATCCCCGGAATTTGTCGCAGCAGCATCTCTGTTTACACTCGTCGGAATCTGATAAGCGTTCTTCGATCTGTTTATAGTTCCCAGATTAGCTCTTCTCCCCAGAGGCATATCCAAATCCCCTACGGAAGTCTCTGATTTTGGGTAAACAAGATGCTAAAATTGTCCCAGAGAAAGTAGTCAGGTGTACGAATTTGTAACATGCTAAGCTTTATTTTCAAAGTGAATCACCAAACAATCCAACGAACACTTCATAACATTAGGAGGTACATAGCTCCACATACATACACGAGGCAAAACAAAACTTGGGATGAGAATGAGGATTACGGGAATAGATTGCAGTCCTGGCCAAATGAAAGAGTGATATCCGAATATTGAAAGGTTTAAGCAAGCACTGGGTACATGGGAATCCCCAGAGGATTCGCAGGGATTTACGTATACAGATTTGAGTAAGTGGATGAGCTGGGGGCTGAGGATGAGGATGAGAACACCTTCAACTTTACCTTAAAATAAGTCGTATGTAATAATAACTAACTTAACCGATAAACGCATGTGAGTGTGAGCAGGGGATGGGATGGGATCTGAAGGATCTCCTAGCTGCCATCCCCGACCATCCGGCGTCGCATCCAGCCGGGTATGTAACCCCTAACGGCCTCGCCCAGCTGTCGGTAGATGATCAGTCCCAGGATGGGCAGCACCAGGCGGGTGTCTTTGAACAAGTAGACATAGCAGGCCACCAGGAAGAGGACCAGATCCGTGCAGTAGCTTAGAGCAGAACGAACCTTTTCGTGGGCCTGCTCCTCCGACTGGAGCACGGCCAGGGCGGCTGCCTTCTCGAGAAGATCCCGGTCGGCGGCAGACAGTAAAAGAGCTGTCGAGGGTGTTGCCTCCAGGACTGGAGCTCTGCTGAGTGATGCATCGCGCGAACGAGTGCTGGAAGGCACCCGCCTCTTAATCACCCTTTTAACCTTCACCAAGCGAGTCCTGCCCCTGGCATCTGGACGAGCTTCGACCATCTCGCTCATGACGCTCTCAGTTTCCGACTCGCTCTTGTTCTTAGTCTTGGGGGGTGGCACAATTAACACAGTGGGGTACTCCGGCTCCTCGTCCGGCTGCTCATCCGGTTGCTGGACAGGAGAGTCCTGCCGGGGTTGCTCCTCCGCTTGTGGGGCCTTGTGAAGTGCCAGATTACTGGATGCATCTCGGACATGGACGAGCTGCTCTCGTTCCGAGATAGAAAGGCGGCGTTCGCGGACCACTGGCGGAGCAAGAAGCATGTCGTCGTTGCTGCCGAGCCTCTTCTTGATCTCCTCCTTGGTGGAGGTTATCAGGTCCTCCTCATCGGTTTCCGCAGCTGCCTTTGCCGCTGCCCGCTTCAGTTCATCTCTGTCCAGGTAGAGTGGCGTGTGGTATCTGTGGGAGCCGCCCACTTCGCGCACCAGATCGCTGTAATGGTCTACGGCTGCATGGGACTCCTCCTGCATAAGACGCTCTTCCTCCTGACGTCGCAGATCCTCCTCCTCCTTGACCCGTCGCTTTGCTTCCAAATCCGCCGCAATTGCTGCTGCGTTCGTTTTCTCCAAAGGATTGGATATCTCCGCATTAGCCTCCGTGTTCTTCTCTGTGGCCGATCGCTTGTCTCGGCTGAAGAAGGACTTGATGCCCTTCGCCAGGTCCATTTTGAGGGTACTGGGATTACTGGCAGGCGCAACTGCAGGTGTTACGGCGACAATCGGTTCCTTGACCACCGCACTGGTGGCCAGGGGACTTGGTAGCTGTTCCACATTCTCGATGGAGGATCGTTTTAGGATGGGCTTTGGCACGAAATCGGGGCTTGGGAGTGGAACTGGACGAGTCAGGACAACTGCTGCCTGCTCCGGAGTGGGCGCCCGGTATGGAGTGAAAGTTCCGGCTGCCATACTACGCGGATGATAAGTTTCCAGGTCCCGCGGACTCGGCGAACGAGTTCGAGCGAGCAGCTCCATTTTGAACTTCTCAATGGAGTCCTGCTCGGAGGACGCGGTGCTCTCCGTGTAGTCCGAGCCAAGATCACAGCTCGACTGTTGCTGAAGCTCCTTAGGCGGTTGATACTCCTCATCCTCCTCGTAGTCCATTTCCTCGCTGTCATCGGCAGTGCTCTCAGTAAGATGTTCCTCCTCCACCTCTAGGTCCTCCTGCTCCACCTGCTGTCTAGGCTCGGGACTGGAGCGTGTTTCCAGCTGCCCTGTGGTGTGGATGCGTGCCATATTGGATTCGTTGACATTCTCCCTGGAATCCCACTTGCGTCCAATGGACACCATATCCGCTGACTGGCGACGCAGCTCGCTCCTTCTCTCGAAGGAAACCCGCTCAGCCTCCGAAATGGACCCCAGGCGCATTCGCAGATTGGCCGGCGTTTGAGGAGCCTGGTGGGCCAGCTTGTCCTGCGATGTCTTTCGCGACTTGGAGGCCTGCTCCAGTTCTACGGCCTCATAGAACCGGGCCATAGCCCGCTCGTAGAGCAGCTCCGTGGAGCTAACGGAGCGACGGAGCGGGAAGGTGGTGTGCAAGTTGGTGAACTCCAGGAAGGCCAGGTCCGGAGCAGAAATCGAGATGGGCGGCGGCTGAATAGCGTCCTCCAGGTCCAGCTCAAAGGAATCTTGTTCTGCAAAAGTTTAAATTATAGTTTCCTGGTACTCTGAAACCTCCCTGAATACTTACTGTCCTTGTCCTTGACCTTGCTGTTCTTGTCGAAGACTACGAGCATGAACTCATTGCTGGTATGCACTTCATCGTGTTTTTCCGCCGTCCTGGAGAATCGCCTTGGAGATGGAGAAGCTGCAGCCGGAACTGGAGATGGGGTGGAAGGAGNGCATAAACTCATTGCTGGTATGCACTTCATCGTGTTTGTCCGCCGTCCTGGAGAATCGCCTTGACGATGGAGAAGCTGCAGCCGGAACTGGAGATGGGGTGGAAGGAGCTGGTGATGGTAGCGGTGGTACCTCTTCTTGGGGCGTTGGAGGCGCACTTATTTCTATGGTTGGCAGCTTTTCACCAATCACGGCAGTCACCCCCGAAGCAACCGCCAGGGCCAAGGTGGGCACATTTCTGGCCGGGCTCAGGGCTTGACCGGAGAAGCGCCTCACATTCTGATTGACTCCCAACTGGACAGGTTCCGCACTCCTGAGCAGGGCTGGTGTGGATTTGATGGGCTCTGGTGGCGTGGGACTTTTGCGAAGCGGAAACGCTTGCCTCTTGTTGGGTGGACTTAGACTTCTCTTCCGGTTGGGCGAGGATTTCTCCAGCTTCTCCTTGGGAGGCGTTGGCAGCGGCTGAGGCTGCAAAGGACTTTTTTCCTTGGCAGCCAATGCAGGCTTCGGGTTGAACAGTTTGAGAGGCGACAGGGTAGGTGACTTCGGCGGCTTGGGAGACGGCACCTCCGCCGTTTTCCCCACAGGGGCCAGAGTAGTTGTGACCAGGGTCAGGTTGAGCTTCGGATTGGAGCCAGCGGTCGTCGGCTTGGCGGCCAAGTCGGCGCTGCTCTGGGAAGGACTCTTCCGCACATCCATCCTCAGAGCCTGATCCGAAGTGCCGTAGGACATCTCGTGATGCAGCTGCTCGTTGTCGATGAGCTGCGGCTTTGGCTTCCTCTTTGCACTGGGCGACTGCTTGGGGGACATTCCTGTCGCTGCATCTGCATGCGGACGGGGTGGCGAGAGGGTCTTCCGGCGTGGAGGAACCTGCACAGATGAAGCGCTGCCCTTGTTCTTGTCCTTCTCGTCGCCAGCAATCCGGGTGGCTGATTTGGGCTTTGTGATGCCCCGCTTGGGATCGGGTATGAAGAGCAGTTCCGACTCCCCGGAGGGTTCACTTAAACCGTAAGGATTCTCTGCCTTCACCCGGAACTTGTACTCGGACCCCTCGATCAGATCGTGGAGCGTCGTAGTCAGGGCCCGAGTGGTGGCCGCCTTCAGCCACACATTCCAGCCCACTCGGAAGTACTCGACAATGTAGTTGCCGATCTTGCAGCCACCATCGTCCAGTGGAGCCGTCCAGGATAAGGTAGCCGACTTGCCGAAGGACATGTTCAGCTTGGGAGCACCCGGCGGATTCGGTCTGGCCGTGACAGTGACCAGAAACGAGGTAGTGTCTTCGCCCAGACGGTTCCAGGCCTTCACCATGTACTCTCCGCGGTCCTCCCGCTGGACATTGTCGATCTTGAGCAGCGAGTTCTTCTCCGTGTTGGTGACCTAACGGAGAAATATTTAAAATGAGATCAGGATTGTAGGATTAACTACAGAATAGTGTACTCCACCTCGAAGCGCCCACCTGGGGCGATCACCTCGCCCTCGTGCAGCCACGTAATGGCCGGCGGTGGTTGTCCAGCCACGCCTACTTTAAGTCGCAGTACCTCCTCCGCCTCCACAATCAGTCCGTCCTCGTAGGTGCGTGGAAGGCGAATCTTTGGCGGAGCCTGCACCATAAGCCGCGCCTTGGTCACGACATGTCCTGCCCGGTTGGTGGCGGTGCACTTGATTTCGCCCTCATCCGTCAAGGCCACCTGGTGGATGACCAGGACACTGACATCGTTGTCGTTGACGATCTTGGTGCGCCGACTACTGAAGATCTCGTAGCCGTCCTTGAACCAGTTGATCTCCGGCGGAGGTTCGCCCAGGATTCGCACCCGGAACTCGATACGCTCATCCTCCACGGCATCCGTGTCCACCAGCTCGTCGATGAAGCGGGGCACAGTGATGGCGTTCCGCTGCAGCGTTACTGTCAAAGGATCGGACAACTCGCTGGCATCGGACCGCCCGACGATGTTCTCCGCAAAGCACCGAAACTGGTAGCGCCATCCAGGCTCCAATCCACTGATGCATACATCGCACCTTGCCACTGGAGTAGGCGTGGCCCGCACCCAATGCGGTGAGCCCATGCGCCGGTGCTCCACGGTGTAACCGGTGATGGGGGAGCCACCATCGTGCAGTGGGCGATCCCAGCGAAGGTTCACCACGTCTGGCTGCTGCTCCGGCAGTGCCAGCGGTGTAAGAATGGGTCTTCCCGGCGGAGAGGGTCGTTCTGAAAAGTTATTACAAGTTTTCCAAAAATATTTGGGTTTAAAATAATGGTAGAAATATTGAAAAAGGGTTTCAAAAAACTGTTTTTGAATAATTCATGGGAAATACTTTTTCAAATAATTGATTTATTTTTCGAAACAAAGATTATAAAATCGAATTGAATGCACCTTACTTTGCTTTGGTGGCTTCCCAGCATAATGATTCCCTCAATATCCAAACAACATTACTTTGACGTAGCAAGTTTTTGGGGGCACATAGCCGGACGGACGGATGGACGATCGGACGGATGGACGGACGGACAACCAGAAGAACACTGAACACAGAACACAACACGGCAACCACTGAGTGTGCGATTGGATCTATAAATAGATGCATTTCTAGCGCTCCCAACAGCCGACATCTATGCTATGTGGGCTCCGTCGTCCGCCTGCGACCTGCCTCTGATCCAATAGAGAAATATTTGTATCTTATTCAGGCCCCCCGCCACAGATGATAGGATCCTTTCCGGAACACTTATACTTGCCTGCAGACTTCCAGGTGACATTCTTCTTGGGCCGCCCGCTCTGGTTCTGATGTGTGTGGAGCTTGCCCGGCTGATTCCCCATTTCGAGGCGTTAGAATTTAACCTATTTGCAATTGTGCTTGCCTATACAGAGGATCTATATATAGACAGTCGAAATTAACTTGGGACACTCGCGGACCCGTCGAATTTTTATCGCCAATGGAGGCACCGTTTTTGAACCGTAAACTAGGAGAATTTATTAATTTAAATGTAAGTTTCGTTGTGATTGGTTTTTGTTTGCAAGCGTAGCCATTTTTGCGGCGTTAAATAATCCATTCGTACATCCTATTCTCCGGTCCGATCCACAAGCGTTTCAAACGCTTCTCTTTTCGAAAGCTTTCTAAACTTTTTTTTTCAAAATTCAAGTTTTTGAAAGCCAAGTATCGAGTGCAGTCGATAATTCAGATGGTTATCGATAGATATCGTCGCTATAACGATCTGACTGCTTGAATCATTTCAGTAACTTTTAGTAAAAGCTTAAATTCTATATTATTTATTAGAATTTAACTAGCCCATAATCTAATTTAGAGCTTTTAGTTATCAAGTACAATTTCGTAATCAAGCAATTCTCATTAAATTTGTGATTTAATAAATCTGATTAAAATCATTTCCACCCAAGCACCAAGGATTGACGTAACATTTTTACATCAGAAACAGGTTTCTTATAAAATTAAATTAAATTATTTAAAGTTAAGCTAACAGTCTATTAATCCCAGAAAGTATTCTTAATATCCCCTAAAACAATATAAAAATAAACCTCTAATCACTTCATTAAAAATCTTTATTCAGTTTGGTTCTATTTTATTTCATAAGGTTTACAGTCCATTTTTAATTAAATCATGAAAAAAAGTCGCCGAGTATACAATACTCTGGAATAGGATTCTATTTCTTGGCAGCAGTTCCATAGGCGGAGGCCTTGCTGATTTTGGAGGCGTTCACGGCGTGCTCCATGAGGCCGTAGACTGGAAATGGGAAAATAAAATATTATTTACTAAAAAATATTAATTTCAAGGAACTTACATCCAGCCAAGATGGAAAAGACGGTGAAAAAGCCGATCCAGTTTCCGGCAATCAGGGAAGTTACCATGTAATACAGAATCAGGAGCGTGGAAAAGCTGGCCCAGCCAATAAAATTGAGAAGAGAGCTTAGACGCGGCTTGTAGATCTTCTCCGGCACAGCCTTGACCCCGGAGGTCTTGAAGAAGTCACCGGTCTCATGGAAGCTGTCAATGAGCTTGTCCTTCTCCACGTAAAAGTCCTGCATCCATTGGGCGGCCTCCTTTTCACCTTCGGGGACTGCGCTCAAGGGAATGCGACGGATGTACATGTATGGCTCCACAGGCTCTCCGTTCAACTGGGACAGCATGGTGGGCTTGGTCTATAAAATCACAAAGAAACTGATTAGCTATCAGGGATAATTTCCGGGATTTGGGAGTGCCCACCTCAGCAGTCCGCTTGAAGGCCAGGTTGATATCGTGGATGCCCGGACAAATGCCGCGCATGGTGGGCAGACTGGTGATGAATCCCTTGGTGCGCGGAATGAGATGATGCTTGAGGACGGGCAGGCCACGTTCCTGGGCAAACTTAACGGACAGCTCGTGCTTGGCCGGAGTGAAGCGGGTGCCCTCAGCATTCAGCAGTAGCCACACTGGATCCGGGTAGGAGAAGACCTCGGTCAGCTGGTTCTTGATCACGATCTTGTCCTTGTCGAAGTTGCGGTCCAGGAAGATGAACTCGGCCATCCACCAGACCCATCCCAGGATCGGAACGTAGCGCAGCATCTTCTTGGCATAGGCCTTGGCGTTGCCCAGGCTGCGCAGCTTGTCGGAGATCATCCAGGCGGTCAGCCAGTCGATCTCGTAGGTGTGGTTCATCAGAAGCAGGGCGTGCTCCTTGCCCAGGAAGTGCTTCTCATCCTCCGGATCGATAAAGACGTGCAGTTTGCTTCCGGCATACCATTCGGCGACACAAACCAAAACTGGAAATGGGCATCAAGACCTTAGAGTCTGCCATTTGAATTTAAAACATTTTGAGATAAACTTACTGGAGTAAAAGGAGTAGGTAAGGTAGTACATGATACTCCTGGAGAGTCGCTTGTCGAAGGGCCTCACCAGAACGATGAGGAGAAGCTGGGCGATGTTGACGAAGAAGCCGCACGTGAAAAAGGTCACGGCGATCAGCAGTCGCCCCAGACCCTTGTAGTTGGCCATCTTAAGCTAAAAATAAATGAATTAAAATAAAACAGCCACTTTACCGGAATTTACGTAATGTTACTCGAGGAATTCAGTTTTCCCCCACGGAAATATGCAGTTAATAAATATGTCTAGCAAGCGATATCGAAATAATTATGGCCCTAATCAAACTTTGCACCGAGTGTGTCACGGGCGAACTGAGTTACTAGAATTATAAGCACAGTAAAAACACACACAGGTGGGCAGTACATACATATATCACTGGTGCTTTTAATATTAAAGATTAAAAGTTCATAGAAGCAGGTACTTATCCACCTTTAATTGCTAGACATTTTTTTCTTTTTAGATTTAAGATCATTTCACAATTTTTTTTATTGTCCACCTTTTAGATGGTCTCCTGTAGAGCACACACACAGAGACTGACTCACCTATGGGGATCTTAAAAAATTGGAGACCAGAAGTCAGAACTTGTGCTACCAACCGACCGAATACAACTGAATGAAATAAAATTTCGTTGGCAAGTTGGGCCCCGGCGATAAGGATCTTTTACACCCCGAAAACCTATAAACCGATTCTATTAATCAGCTATTATCAGCTAGTGGGAACCAGCCGAATGGCTTATCTCGCAATGGACGAATTTATGCTGAGTATATTTGTGTGGGGGGCTAGTCAAGGGCACGGGGCAGTCTACACGAGGAACGAGCGCCGCCTTTGATTGTTACAACTGATAATATTATCAATATTCTAAATGACCAAAAGTGTTCGACATGGTGATAAGCAAATATATGCCAAGAACCAAGGAAAGGAACGATAAAGAAAAATGGTACATAAGTATAACTAAACAGTAATATATCGTGGCTCAAAGTTTATACTTGCGTTTATTATAGTTGCGCAATAAAGCAATTATCGAACATAATATCGAAGTGATAAATTCACATAAATTTATAGTTAATCGCTATTATAGTTTTTATATAGTTGGTTTTTAAAACTGTTTTAAATCGCGCCAAAGTAAAAATATTTTAGTATTTTCTTATAGAGAAAATACTAAAAACAAAAATACCANTACCACTGCACTGCTTGCGATCCTCAGCTGTTCCATCTCTTATCAGTGCACTGCTTGCCCAACAAAAGTAAAAACACCACGAAATTTCTATCGGTTATTTAATTATTGCAATGCTTGCCAAAATACACTTGATTAAACAATTAAATTTCCACTTAGGTGTACAGTACAACTACGAACTACATACGTACGCAAACTTATGGCTCGGATTTACGGGAATTACCCCGTAAAACCATAAACTTAGACAAAACATTCAAGTATTATTTATTCTGTTCAAACACTATTACATCGTCCTTTCCAGGAGAGGAGGAATCGCGAATTGATCCATGTAGCAGAGAGATTTGTGAGAGGACTGCCTTTTACAAAGTCACGTGTAGATAATTGAGTTCGTCAACAATCAAACTAAATGCAAAACTGAAAGTTATTTTGTGCTTGCTTTTGCCGCTCCGTAATTCGAAGCCTTGCTGATCTGGGTCTTGTTGATGGCCTGTCCCATTAGCCAGTAGACTGAAATGGAGTAATTTCTATTAGATTAAGATCTTGATTAAATGGCTCATTGAACTCACAAAGCCCCAGAACGGAGAGGGCACTAATGAAGGCGGTCCAGTTGGCCGCCAGCAGGGAAGTAACCAAGTAGTAGAAAATGCAGAAAAGCGAAAATATCGCCCAGCCGGCGAAGTTGAGCAGCGAACTCAGCCGGGGCTTGTTCACGTAAGCAGGAACCTCCTTCACGCCGGATGTCTTGAAGAAGCTACCTGTCTCTAGGAAGCTATCGATGATTTTGTCCTTTTCGACGAACAGGTTCTGCAGCCATGTAGCCGCCTCCTTCTCGTCCTCGGGTACGTTTTCCAAAGGAATACGCCTCATCAGCAGGTGAGGTTCCACGCTCTTACCGTGCAACAGACTCAGCATGGTGGCGGGGTTCTATAAGATTCAAACAGATAATAGTTTTTATATTTTAATTGAAAATAATGATGACTATGATTGATATTGACTTAATGACACAAACACGCTACAACTAATCAAGATCATCAAGAACCTCTGCTTTTGCGAGTACTTAAAAAAAAGTACCCCGAACGTTTATCAACATGTTTCTATCAATATCATAGCCCCAATATAAGGGGATTATTTAGTGGGCTCATAAACAGATTTTGTCAAATTTGCTGCAATTATTTTTGGAATCGAGATAATTAGCCAGATAGCTGAAGCATTTTATGATTAGATTGCTGCCAACAGTCAGACGGAATCGACTATACTGACTAATGTGTCGAAGCTTATCGCTTTTTATAATTTTATAAAAATGCACAATTTTGCATGGGCGAAGTTAATTGTGACCTTGAGCTTATGTAAGTCAAAGCATTATTGGCCAAGACTTCAAGAAATCATTAATTGCTTAGTTCGTAGCTAAAGAAGCTCCACTGTAGCTATAGCATAACAATGATTACCTTGTCTGTGGGCCTGTAGGCCAGATTAATGTCGTAGATCACGGGGCAGAGACCGCGAATTGGCGCCAGACTGGCAGTGAATCCTTTCGTGCGCGGGATCAAATGGTGTTTCAGCACCGGCATGCCGCGCTCCTGGGCGAACTTGACGGACGCCTCGTGCTTGGCCGGAGTGAAGCGGGTGCCCTCGGCGTTGAGCAGCAACCAGGTGGGATCGGGATAGGAGAAGACCACTTTGAGCTGTTCGGTGATAATGGTCCTGTCCTTCTCGAAGTTGCGGTTGAGGAAGACGAACTCGGCCAGCCACCAGCCCCATCCGATGATGGGCACATAGCGAATGGGTTTCTTGGCGTAGGCCTTGCAGTTGCCGAGGACACCCAGCTTGTCGCAGATCATCCAGCCG
Organism: Drosophila pandora; assembly: GCA_021223865.1. Classification (NCBI taxonomy): domain Eukaryota; kingdom Metazoa; phylum Arthropoda; class Insecta; order Diptera; family Drosophilidae; genus Drosophila; species Drosophila pandora. The sequence continues at coordinate 13,921 of JAJJHT010011118.1, forward strand.
TTGAGCCAGTCGATCTCGTACTTGTGGTTCATGATGAGCAGGACATGCTCCTTGCCCGCCCGCTTCTCAAAGTCCTCTTTGTCCATATAGACGGTCATCTTACTGCCGGCATACCAATCGGCCACAAAGACAAGTTCTAGAGAGGATTAGAGACAAATAGCACTAATGATTTTCAGGAATTTATGTGATTCACACTCACGGGAATAGAGCGAGTAGCAGGCATAGTACATCAGCTTCCGGAAGAGTCTCTTGTTAATGGGCTTGATGGTGACGTGCATCAGAAGCTGAATCAGGTTCAGGCACAGCCCACTGGTGAAGAAGGTGAGCGCGATGCACAGGTGTATCAGTCTCAATTGTTTCAGCTTTTCCAGCGACACCATTTTGATCTGCAATCATAAAAATGCATAATACATAAAAAAACTTTACGTAATTTCAACTTTAATTATAGGTTTCCCCTCGACAGCCCCGATCGTAAAAGCTGCGGTTTATGGTCCCATCTGAAACGCTTTGTCTAGCTACGACTCCGCACTCACTCGGCTATAACTTTCCGTGAAATGTGAAAAAATAAAACCAACTCGCGGCCAACTAAAAATGCGGGAATGGAGGAGAACCACCTGAAACCCACGCCGGCTGACAACGGACTGGGAAACTAAACGGCAGCTAAGATGTTCGCAACTTATTGCGGCCATATAGCCACCGTTGGCGGAGGAATCTAATCAGCCTTGGCCTCTGGCTATCGAATCGATGACTCCCCTGGAAACACCATATGTATATAGTCGGGGGGCACAAAGTCCGGACGGACGGAGGAACCGGGCAGGTGGTTATTATGGGGCAATTGGCGGATACTGCAGACAGAGAGTGCTCGAACGTGTAAACACTGTTGGGAGTGAACCCCACTAAAAGGTGCAAGGTTTGAATTTTACATGAGGAGCGCTTCTATATCTGCGTTAGTTTGTCATGCCATTTGTATCTTGAAGAACAATCTTAGAAAAAGATACAAATCTCAGAACATTCTAAAAATCAATCTTTTCAAAATTATAACTTATAGAAAATCACGTAACCTTTGAGTTATTCAATGACTTCAATAAAAGAAACTACAGTGGAAAATAAAACATTTAAATGCCTTCTATTTTTGCAATCTCTTGTGATTGGCCGAACACCTTGGGAAACGAATTTAATTAGTTAACTCAGACTACAAAAGAGTTCTTTGCGCTCACACACACACGTTGACGCACGTGCGACCGAGGAGAGGCGGTGGCAGAGGCGGGGGGGTCTGTGTGACGTGGTTGAGATTGTGGTTTATGATTATCACTCCTTTGATTCGCGACCGACCCTTCTACACCCACTACTATCAAACACAAAGTCCACGGTTGGGCGATCCGTCTTTATCAATCCGCAGCTGCTCTTATCGGTTATTCCCACTTAATGGTATGGAACTCTGTCGATGGCTTTGTTCTTATTTCTCACACATCTCTTGGGTATTTTTATTTATTGCTTATACTATTATCTACTCGAGTGCCTATGTGCCACTTCAATCCACGATCCCGCCGTTTACCTTTTTGGCAATGTTTTTGTGCGAATTGTTTTGTTTTTTATTTGTGGCGAAGTACTAGAGCTGGAAAAATATCGATGGCACTATCGATAATATCGATGGTGGTGCTTGCCATCGATTAATTTGAGGCTATCGCGATAGTCACGAGGTAATAGAATTATACCAAATTTAAATATTAAAAAATAGGTGCCAAAAAAATTTTTTTAAGATATATTAACTTAAAGAGTATAAGTTATTTTTTGAATACTTAAGAACTTTGAATTATTTTTGTTTCTTGGAGAATGTTTTCTTATTATTGCTGTTTTTTTTGTTCAGATACAAAAAAATAAGCGAAAGCCTTTTGTTTTACCGAATTATGACAATTTTCAGAATCGTATGACCAGTCGTACGAAAAATACCAAATTTAGGGAGCTGCCGAAAGTTTGGCAGCTCTCGGATTAACCTTTCTTTTGAAACTGCGTGTCGGGTGGCTATGGTAGCCCTGAGCGCATAAATCTTAACCGATTGGAGAAAATGCGGAAATCCAAAAATTCGCACTCTTGGAAATAATAAGAATGAAATTTGCTGAGATTACTGCAAAAAAAACTTACAAAAGAATAATTTTTGTATTTTCGATAACACGATATAAATATATCAATTTGCACGAAGAAATATCGATATATTGATATTTTGATAATCAACAACCCTATGTAAAAATTTGCAAAACGCCAAATTCTTTTTGTTGGACAATTTGAAGGCGATTTGCAGAAAGTAGGCTCTTGACGAGGTTCAAGAACCGCAACTAGTTCAGCATTCGTAATTGGATGTATATTTTGGCGGGTCCTACAGTCAGGGTAGTGCAAAAACAAAAGCGGCAAGAAAGTCAGCCGGCAGTCCAGACGCAGACGCTTTTTTCGGCGAGCCAATTTTTTGCAGACGTGAGCAGGAGAAAGGAGCGCGTGAGTTGGGGGTTAAATCCAAATGCATATAGATACCTGACCCGGGGGAACACTATATGACATTGCAACCGATCCAATTAGATCCCAGATCCTACCGGTAAAGTGACATGGACTTGAAAATAACATCGGAAGAGTTGAGCAGCGACGAATACAGTCACGAGGACGACGACGATTTGATGAATGTGGCTGTCATCAAACAAAAAAGTCCATCTCCCAGCAGCCGGCCTAATGTCAAATCGTCTGAAGTTTCAGGAAACGGAGTAGGCCAGAAGAAGAAAGTCTTTGCAATTAATCGTCCGCCTGTCAGCAGGGCAGAGACACTTCGTCGCATTCGACTGCTCCAGCAGCACAACCTCTACGAGCGTCCGTATCTCTACTTCAAACGCCGCAGCATTAAATGGTAATTTAATTTATTAATTTTTTTTTTATTATTCGCTTGAAACACTTTGTATGGCAATTGACTTTCCTGCAGGTTACGGAACAAGACCAAGCACTACAATACGTATGCGGAGGGTCTAAAGATTGTGATGCCACTAAGTAATTTGGACAAGATATTCGAAAGGATTAGGAAGAAAAATAGGCAAGATTGCAGAAGCAGAAGTATGACTCGCAGCTACAGCCGTACTCCCAGTCGCAGCNGCCACCGACTTTTTGAGCCTCGAGAAAAACCCAAGGCCCCTCCGGAGCATAACGAGAACGGTGCCGCCGAGTTAGCCGAGTTCCTCATGCTGAAGGACTCCCACCCGAAAGCCAAGCCAACGTTCGGTGGTGAAAACGATACCTCGAGAAAAACCCAAGGCCCCTCCGGAGCATAACGAGAACGGTGCCGCCGAGTTAGCCGAGTTCCTCATGCTGAAGGACTCCCACCCGAAAGCCAAGCCAACGTTCGGTGGTGAAAACGATTATGGGCTGGTTAATCTTTCTGCCCCTATGGCGTTGGAGAGGGAAATTGTCAATAAGAGTCCGATTCGAGAGTCGCAACAAAAACAACTGGAGGATGACCTTTTGATGGCTGTGGATGGCACCATAAAGCGACGTCGATCAGTG
>JAJJHT010011230.1:0-13301 GCA_021223865.1 Drosophila pandora
ACAACTCGCACACAGGACGACTAATGGGCTAATGGCTGATGTCTTGGCTTTTAGCTCCCTTGCAGCTTTTTCGCTTGTTAAGTTTTTAATAAAATAAGAGATCCCTCATTTTACCCTAGCCTGTGTCGCTTCGAGGGCACTTCATATACTACAATCTATAGATATGTAACTTGCCGCATGAAAACATCAACAGCAATTGAAGTCAAGTTTCCAGCCCATCTCCTTCCGTCTTCTGCCTTCCTCGCCGAGCGGATATTATAAATTTTCAATTTCATATCCTTGCTCTTGCCTTTATGCCTTGCCTGCTTTCAGGCTTTCGAGCTTTCTGCCTTTTAGTCTGCATCTTGGTCTCTAATGAGTTTTCCCTTATGCCGCCGAAGCGCTTAAAACGAAAATATGTTTGCTTTGTGGCTGCATATCCTTTGCCTCCTTTCTCACTCGCCCATCGTCATCGCCCTCATCATCGTCCTCGTGCACATTGCATTTCAAGTACTTCGCCACTTTACTCCGCCTGCTTGGATCCTTTTTTCTCCTGATGAGAGAGCCGTATCCTTCAGCTGTGCCTGCCTGGATCTTTTGTTTTCAAACCGAAAAGAAAAAAATCCAGAAGCTGGCAAGGTGCTGAGGCATGCCAAAAGGATAACTGCAAAAGGTAGCGACAGTCTGGCCAGGAATTCAGGAATGTGGCAAGGTGGCACGCTGGCACGGTGGCACGGTGGGTGGCTGCTGGATTTATGTTCCATTCATTTCTGCATATGCTGATTGCTATTTTCAACATTCTCGTTTTTTGTTTGTGCTCTTTGTTCTCGCACTTTGCGAATTATACCATCGATTCGGGTTGCATTTTTCCAGAAAAGTTTCAAACTTTCGGAAGGGCTCTTTTCTGGCAAACTAAAGTTTATAGGTTGGCATAAAAAATTAAAAATAATTTAAGCTGAAAAGTATACATCTGGTATGTTATAATGAATAAAAACTATAGCTTTTTTCTTTTAAATAATATTTTAAACCTCCTTTAAGCTGCACATACTTTTTTGTAACAAAAGCTCATCGAAATATATATGAATAATGAAATAAAATATGTGTGGTATGGATGCCCCTTCTCCATGGAATAATATTCTGCATTTTTGATTAAACTTATTCGAGTATTATTTAATAATGCCCTTGTGCTCAAAGAAATTCATTTTCCGCTCCTGTAGCTTCAATAATTGCACCTTAAATGAGAATAAATATCCCTGTGGTAGGGACTCTTTTGCATTCGCATTTAATTCGCACTGTTCTTAGTGAAAAGTACGCAGGTTGTGTTTAATTTAATTGCGCATAATTTGTATTTTTTACTGTTGTCGTGCCGGGTGACTGCATCTGATAACTTTCATACGGAAATACTGGGTTTGAGGTGAAATATGAATTACTGCAACGACGTAGTAGTGGCGGCGGCGGCAACAAAAAAAAAATGTCAGCGGCGCAAAAATGTCAACACGACATGCAACAACATGGACCGCAACAACATGAAACTGCAGCAACAATGGGTAAAAAAATATGCAACTGGTATAAAGGAGGGGGTGGTGCGGTAGTTGCAGCTGCCGTTGACACAGATTTAAGCACACACAGATACTCACACATACACACACGCATACGCAAAAATGTGGCCATAAATAAGCGTTGCATACTTTTAAGCATGCATTAAATGAAACTGTGGGCGTGGCAGGTTGGGGCACAACTATATATGCGCCATGTAGGGGGGCTTGAGCGAGGTAGGTTCCTTTTCAAGAGGCTGCTTTGTCCCAAATCGATTTTGGATAGGCTATTATGCCACATATTGCACTGCCGCCACTCGAGGCGGCTTATTTGGGCAAGGATATGCGGCGAGGACGAGGGGCAGTCCTGGCGGGCGACCCACATCAGTGCGTCTTAAAGGTGGTTCAGCATTTCTGGAGGCCCGAACGATAATGGCATAGCATTAGCATAGATTTTCCTTCCTTAATCTAAAGGCAATAATCACAAATTGGATTCTTGGCATTTTAGCATAATCTGAGTGAGTATCTCGTAATTCTAGGATCTAGATAGGATCTAAATAGTCCATAATTTGTTGGTAATTAGGTCTGAATTTTCCTTCGAGTCTAAGTTAAACATTTTGGCAAGCATTTAATGACTATTAGCAGGGAAAACATAACTTTTCTTTGGGAGCAGTGCCTCATTATGGCCAGGAGGCACCCAGAAAGGTCCTGCCAACCCCCAAAAAACCGCCTCCACCTGCTGCAGTGCATCTGCTGCCACTCGGGGCGTGCGAAAGTTGAATTTTAATTTAAATGTGACCAACTTTATGACTCCGGAAAGAGTTCAACAAACAAGGAGGGCGGTCGCCAGTTGAGGCAATGATGTTTGCACCATAGTCCTCGGCAAAGCATAGCTTATATGTATATATTTGTGTATAAATATTTATGCGTATATAAGTAGATTTGCACAGACTGGGCAGCGGACAGTGGTGTATATCTGGCATTACTTTGCATAACGTAAATTTCCGCATGTTGATTTCGATTTAAATGCAATCGTTTTCATTTTATTCGGTTTCATTTGAAAAAAATTTCCGCCATTCGATTGTAAATTCAGTAGAGCTTATTTTATAACCGAATAAATAAATATTTCTGTAGCTGCTACTGTTTTCGGTTCGGTTTCGGGAGCCTTGTGTAATAATAAATAAAAAGCAAATTGTTTTGTGGCTATAAAAGGTCCTGGCCGGGGGTCGGGGGATGGGGCAGGCAATGTGGCAGATGCCTCGGAGAAAAACTTGTTTATTTGTGCGACTGTGGATATTTGTATTTGTGTTTGTGTTTAAAAGAAAATTTCTCTCATTCCCAGCTTGTTGTTTTTTTCGCTTCTTTGTGGTGCGTAATGGGGCAGCTGGTGCAGAGGATTTCAGGACGAAACAGGTTTTGAAACAGTGCTGCCAATTACTGGAAAAATCAGTCAAAGAGAAGTTAAACAAATATTACAAAAAATTGTTTTATATACATATACTTTCATTTGGAAGTAAATGAATTGACTAAAAAGTTAAAGAGTATTATAAAAAATTATATATCCTTTGTCCTTTATGGAGTTATTAACTGTATTCGATAAATATCGATAACACTTCACAGAAATAAATATTTTTTTTTATACATTATTTTTGCTTGAAAATATTCTCTCTGACAACACTGGCCTTTATTATGGCAAACTTTCTGCGGAACGTGCCAGGACAATCCAACAGGAAATACGTAATAGGGATATGCCTGCCATTAACACAACGTCTTTAAGGGCAAATCCTCGGGCAAATAAAAATAAACACATAACAGAGGACAAAACACAAAGGAGCTGGCAGGATGGCTGGCGGGATAACGAAGCTGGGAAAGACGGCATTTGCCTCTGCCGGTCATAATTCATATCAGAAAAGTCCAAACAAAATAGCACAAACACACAGATACACCCACACATTGATACGACAATTAAATTGAAATTGCCACACACACACACTTATACANTTATACACACAGCCACACAAAGGACACTAAGGAGACGACAATGAGACGAACGACAGGAAAACGTATCCTGAACTCGTTTATGCCACAATAATAATTCGAAGACATTTGTATAAATTTGCAATTGCATTTTATTGGCCCGGTTCTCTTCTCCTATGGATCATAATATTTACATATGTATGTGGATGAATGTATATGCGAGGGTGTGTGTATAAGCGAGGGTGTTTGTCTGTGACTGGAATACAAAATGGACCGCCTTTATGGATCTCATTGCGTATACGCAACGTGGGACGTGGGAAATGGAGAAATCAATGCAATCAGTTGCTAGGAATTGACCAAATATTGTTGCCAACGGTACACAAAAGGCCTCTCCTGGCTGATCAATTCATTAAATTAGACAACAAATTGGTTCCAGATGCCAAACGAATTTCCATTCCATATATACGAACGTATTTTAATCTAATATTTAATGAATGAATTCGATAAGTGCTTGTGAAATGGGGATGCGAAAATAATTATTGGCAGGACTCTATATTTGGGAAAGTTTTTGTCGATCTTCGAAATGGAAAAATATGCATAACTCGACTAATACTTGACAGATTCAAAAATGTCCTTCCCGATTTCAGAATTTCAAGTAGTTTCATATTCATTGCAAACCTAAACCTAAAATTTTTGGACCCATTTTCGAAATTTTTCTAAGGGGTACCATCATGATTTTTGGCTAAAAATTGAGAAAATTTTTTTTGGTTTATTTTTTTGTATTCTTGCATAGAGATCAAAAGAGATTATAACACTGATTAAAAAATGGTATTCCGTTCTTGATTCGGTTGCGAAATAGTGAAAATATTTGCTAAAATGTGAATAGAAAGATCAGATTTTGAGGGTCAACATTTTATAGTATGTTATAGTATTATAATATATGCAATTATAATCCATAATTGCAATTACTATTCCACAAAACAATCTCAAATTAAATCTTAATATAGGAACAACACAATATTTCAATCAAGGAAAACACTACATAGTATTCCACATTCCAATTTGGCAGCCACAAATATCATCAGCTGGCAGGGCTTTAAACAAAGGATAATAATAATAAAAATAAATAAATAAAAATAGCGTTGACAATGCAGAGACAGTGGCAGAGCTGCAGCGATTCATTGACACACTTTCTCCCATTTCTTCTCCGGCAAAAAAAAAGAAAGCAAGAGCGGCAGTCGGGCAGCAAAATCGATGGCCTGAAAAAGGCAAGTGAGAATAAAACAAAATAAAAACGGAAAGCAAAGCAAAGTCGCAGTAAATCGCACAGAATTTGCCCTCTTGGCACAGCTCCCCCGCATTTATGATACCCTTTCTCCTATTGCCCATCCCTCCAACGCCCACGATTCTGTGGCAGTTGTACGTGTCATTTGGCTGCAGCTTTATTTGCTCGGCCATAATGCAAGTTTATGTTTATGGCCCTGTCCCACTTGGTCCTGCTCCTGCTTTGTTTTCAGTTCTCATCTCCTCGACTGTCCCCAGCTGCAAGGACCGGGAGGACCCAATCCTGGGTCCTGCTTTCGGCCATTCAAGTTAGCTGATCTTGCACTCGGCTAAGCAGAAAACACACAAAACACCAAGCTCGGGGAAAAACAAGAAACTGGCCAAAATGCCATCCAGTTTTCCAGGGTGAAGTTTGGTTTACCCTGAAATAGAACATTCTTGCTGCAGTTCGATTTGGGTTTCAAGTTTCAGATGAAAGTTTCTTGGTTTCTTTATTGTTTGAATTAGATTTAAAAGGAAATCAGTCGGGTATTCTTGTTTTCTTCCCAAAAAGAGTAGCGAAAACTTGTAGAGACTTAAAAGGTTAAAAAGGATATGGCTTACTCTTGTACTCATGCTTTCTTAAATCAGTTGGGACTTATTGCAATTAAAAGTAGTTTTTTTATTAAAAGAAGGAAAGTTTAAAATTAATTTATTGAATAGCTCATCTATCTTTTCGAACTGACTCTAAGAATCCTTGTACACTTTCTCCAAACACTGGCTGACCCTAATCGTTGGCACATGACGTCGCATTGACTTTTTCGATGGTGAAAATTGTTAAAAATAGATTCTGCTTGGCATTTTTGCAGGCCAGGCCTGAGGCCAGCCCCAAACCGCCACTAAAATCGGGCTGCAGCCCAGGCTCTGACTCCGGGTCCTGGCCCGGGTTCTTTGGCCAGAGTCAGGACACCGACTTGGGCACGTTTCCATTGCTCTGTCGAGCAATGAAATGTTCTAATGCCATTTGCAAGTGGAACGGAAGGATGGGGCAGGAGCAGGGCATGGGCAGGAGCACGGGCAGAGGCATCTGGGATGTTGGCTTTTCAGCTTGCAGACAGACGGGCGACAGTTTTTTTCGGGCGAAATAAAAATGGAAAGTTGGCATAAAAAGTAAACAGCAGAAGGTAACTAAACGGAAAGCGAAAAGCCAATGCTGCTGCTGCTTCTGAAAAAAGAAAGGAAAAGAAAGGACACAAAAAATGCAGCTGGAGGAGCAGAAGCAGCAGCCTGGATGGGTAAAAGTTACTAAATCAGGTCAGGGATTTGGATGGTGAATGCTTTGGCTCTCTATTTTAGCCTCCGAGTTGGTGTTGCTTTGTTTCGGCCCTTTTGGCTTCCCATTTCTATAGGTTTCTGCCATTTCGGTGGCGACAGCAAAAGTCTCTGTGTGGTGCAGTGGCGGTGTTGCAATGTGGAAATGTGGCAGAAAGTGAAATAGAAATTACGTAGTCGGTGGTCCCGATGCAGGCATTAATTTAATTACAACGAAAACCAACAAATTGAACTGAAAAGACGGCCAAACGAGTGCACCACATATTCAAGTCTCTTTATGCTTTGTGTGTCACTGGAGCAGTCAGTTGGCTCTCTGGCTGGCTGGCTGTCAGCTTTTAGCCAGGCCAAGAGGATAAAGAGATGGGCGGTATGGGTTGGGCAGCGCCATGGATGGCAGTTGTTTGCCCGACAACCGCAAGCTGCATTTTTAATTGCGCACACGTGCGAGAGCCAGCCTCGGGTAGATTCAAGAAATAAGAGGAGCCAGCAGGCAGGACTCTGTGGAAGGACGAGTGGAGCGGCTGCCTGGAGGAGGCTGTGGTAGAGCTCTACTTGAACTCATTCGGCGTGGAAATTATGGCACGCTCAAGTTGATTTTGACAGGCAGGAGCAGAAGAAGCAAGTGTATTCCCAGCACAAACTTAAACACACACACACACTGCCACACACTCCCGCCACACGCATCCTTGAATCCTAGCAAAGTTTTGCGCAAATATGCGGCACATTTTACGGCCTCCGTCAAGAGCTCATATTTTCTTTGATGCACAGAGAATGATTTTTATTCATATTTCTATTTCATAAATTTTTATTCAGTCTTAAATTAGTTTATCTAGCTTAAACTAGCTCAAAGAAAATAAACAAATCTCCCGAAAATAAACTAAAATTGTTAAACCAAAATAAACCAAATAAAATCTTAGACTCTGCCTTTGAAATGTTTACCGTAACCTCATAAAACAGATAATTGGTGATTATTCAAGCCGGAAATATGCAAATGTAATATGAATATCGTTATATTGTAAAATCGAAAGCCCTATGTGCTTTTATTTGCCAAGTGGCAAGCGACTGTTGAACTTGCAACTTGCAAGTGGCGGAGCAGTTTCGAACTCCTGGCAGACTGGGAGAAGGTCCTTAATTGATATGCAATAAACATTGCGTACCGAACAGGAATCGATGGATGGTTGGGGGAGCTGTCTCTGGATGGCAGACAAAAGCTGGCAAAACTCTGACAAGTAAATCCGGGCAGGACTCCATTTTGGTTGGCACTTGCCAGCATTTTCAGCTTCTGTTTTGTTTCCTTTCCGACGCTCCCATTTCCGTTTCCCTTCTCGTGCCTCTCCCTCCAGCTCCTAGTGCCTGTCAAGTATTCAACTTTAATGCGCTTAGTTCTTCCACTCTGACTCCGACGCCGATTCGGTCTGGTCCTGCCTCCTACTTTGTCCTGTTGTGTTCATTGTGTTACATTTAAGAAAATTGAATTACAATGTATTTTGCTAAATTTAGCAAAAATTTGTGCCTTCTAATTGAGTCTATGTGGTAAACGGGATGGCTCTTGAATTGTTTATTTAACAAGCATATTAAACAATAATTAAGAGGTCATGTGCAGGTCGAAGCTAAACAAGCTAACAAGTTTTTACGAGTTTCTTGTTTAACTTTCATAACCAAAGCATTTGCCGAACAACGAGATTTGATTAAAGGTTTCTCATCAATTATTTCATTATTTATGTACATAGACAGTGTAAGTCTGAGGAGTATGGAAATGAAATTAAAAATTAAAATCTTTAAGGATAGTTTAAGGTGGATTTCAAGAAAGCTGGCAGTCACATGGTCCTTTTCATTTAATCAGCTTATAATATAATTTAATCAGAAATAGAGTGATATATTTTTTGTCCACCTGTTTAGAGTTAATTATAATCATACTTACTCATTTTATTTGGTGCAACAACTGCCTGTCTTCAATGATTGGCTTTGGTTTAATTTTATCACGTATACGCCTAGTAGCGCATATTGGCTAGCACCACAATGGGATTGGATGAACTTAATAGTAATATAATTCACAGTTTAATTTGAAGTTTACTTTCGCGCTTCGAATGCTGAATAACACACAAAACAGATAAAATTTCAATTGGAAAAATAACACACAAAAATAGCACACACATGAACACACCCACTGAGACAAATGGCATCTGGTCCTGGTTTAGATGTAGTTTCGTGTTGGAAACCCCAGGACATGGACATTTGTCGCTGCTTCTGATTGCCATTTAAATGTGCATATTTAATTTGTTTATTTATCGGATTGACCGAAGCTTCAAAAGAGGAAATACAATTTGGGTTTTAATTTTAATTTATTTATGGCATTCGTCTTTTTAATTCAACCAAAAATATTTGCCCGAGAATGCTTTTTATTTGAGCGCCATTTTGGCTTTTGTCTCGATAATTTATGCAAATTATTTTCGAATATTCCATGTCCATGGCTTGCTCGGCACAATGCGGGAAATTCGGCATTTTCTGTCTGGCATTTCAATAATTCATTATTGATTGCCGAAAGTTCTTTCGAATGGATGAACTTTGAGTGAAATTCAATTGGAATTGAATTACTTAAAGGTTCCAGTTCGATCTCTATATGAAATAAAAATGTATATGAAATTATTCAATGTGTTGATTAGACTGTGAAATTAGAAGCGTATTAAGCATTAATTATGTTTCGAAAGCAATTAAACTCGATCCCTTGAACTATTCCAAGATGCGTTGCATAAGCCTCTCCTATTTGCATATTAATTTTCGCATAGCTGCCCCCGCCTGTGGCAGTCAAAGGCTTTGTGTGTGTGCCACTTGAATGCAATTAATAAATTGTTGGCTCGTTTCTTAGGGAATTTATGCACACGGCAGGGCACAATAAATGTGAATACTTTGTATGGCCAACAATGAGATTATTACAAAACGGTTGATTAAATTTTTATGCCCGCAGTTTATTTATCCACCGTATCTACAGGCATTATCATTTTCCGCTAGTTATTAACTACTTTTTTGCCAACGTGGATGGGAATATTAAAAGATCCAATTAAAGGACGAGTCAGCATAATAGGAGTTTCCCGACTTTTAATTATCCTCGTCTTTCTGACAAGGAATGAAGGAAATATTTCCAAAGAGAAACTAACAAACAGGAACTTTCTTTCAATTTATTTCTTACAAAAAAAAGTTTTTTAAATCTTCTTTAGGCATTTTAACAAAAAAAAATACTTTTCCTGAATGCAGATACCCATTTTCTATGGCAATACCCTACAGAAAAAAAAGATTAAATGTCGTTTTAATTAAAAAATAAAAAGTCCCGCTCCAATAGCTGCCCATTTGTTAATGGAACTGGCAGCTCAAATAATTTTATTAACGCCACTGAGTGGCGGAATTCATTCAAATTGGCCATTTTCCAGTGAACCGGTTCGGCCGGCCCACTTTGGGCTTTTTTCTTTCAATTTAAAATAATTAAAATGCCGCATGTAAGCCTAGTCCTAAATCCTTTTCGAGTCGACGAACCTTTTCCAACCGCAAATATTATAATGTTCAGGGCCATATTATAGCCCCGAACCGATTTTAGCCAGAATTTGGAAGCACTTGAGCGTTGCTAAGCAAGATTTATGAGCCGCCCGGGGGCGTGGCATTGGCATCCTTGCCAAAAGTCCGCTCGTGCACTGGTTATTTATATTTTTTTTGGTTGGTATTTGCCAAGGTCTTTCGCTTTGTTTGCCATCTTTTGCGGTCCCCACAGAACTTTTCAACTGGCCTTGCTCTTTTGGACCTCCTTCTGAAGGACGCTTCCTCCTGCCTCAGCCATCCCCAAGCAGCCTATTCATCCTCATCTACGGGCTGTGGCATTTAAATAATTTAAAACATTTGAGCATTTTGGGGCAATTTGGTTAATGGCCTGTACCCGTGGCGGGTCCTGCTGCTGCTCCTGCTTCCTGCTCCAGCGAAAGGGTTCGTCCCAGAGCGGGCTCGTAAATAACGCCAAGCGAAACGATAACGATTGGCCTGTCTCAGCTGCCTAAATGCGGCCAATAGCCGATAAGCCGGAAAGTATCCCAAAAATAAGGCCAAATGCCCTGCCTTAAAGCCCGTCCTAGCTTTAAGGCCGTGTGACGCAGGTTCGTGCAAAGCTGGCTTGTATGTGGCGCACTGGTTCAAGGACTCGTCCGACTCGTTCTCCAACCCAATTACGCAAAAACTACACAAAAACACTTGCACATATAGGTACACTAAGGAAAAATCTGAAGTTTTAGAGAAGGGGATTTATGGAAGAGATTTTATATTTTAATAGCTGAGATTTCCTTTTAATAGATCTACTAATAATATTCAATGTTTTACTCGACACTTTAAAGAATAGTAGTTAGGAAACTACTCTTTTTAAAGTTAATGAGTTATTGTTTCTATTATTTTTTAATTAATTTGTCTTTAATCCATAAATGTTTAAAATAAATGCAATTTAAAAACTACGAACTTCTGTTTCTTTATGTTCAGGATTAACGCTTTTATGTACGAACTATGCTGAAAATATGTTGAAGCCCTGAATAATCCTGTTTTCTCTGTGCAGAAATACGGGCGTGTAATAAATGGCATCCAACCTGCTATGGCAGTGGCACACTGGCAACCTTTAACCCTAAAATGCGACCCGACCTAGAAATGTGTGTTTGCTTGCTGGTGGCTGGTGGCTCTCCGTCGACATCATATAGGGGACTCGCTTTTTTTCACAAAGCTAGCGTAGCGTGCCATGAATTTTTGTTTATGCTTGCGGGCAGAAGATAAACACACACAACACCAAAGGACGAGCTGTGCGGAAATGTGCCAATGCCAGTCGGGGTGTCGGTGTCGGGGGTGAAATCCTTGCTGACTGAAATGACTGACTGAATGACTGGCTGACAACGACATAACCACAAGCAGATATCGCACACCCAGATGGCGGGGGATGGCGGCGAGTAGCTTATGCAAACGTTCAAGGACACTGCACGCCAGCAGATGCGAGGAGCGCCTGCAGGTTATGCAACACTTTCTGTGCTTCGCAGCGTGGCCTCCGCCTGGCAGCCCCAATCAGCCCCAGTGAGCCTCATTTAGTTTCGTTCTGGCCTGGCTTTAATTGCCAGCAATTTGTCAGGCTAATTTGCCAAATTTGACACCTCAGCGAACGCACACGAACGCAACACTCACAAATTAATGACGTCAAAAATAAAACTCTCTCTGGTCCCCAACCTCTCGCTCTTTCTCTCTTTTTCGGTCATTCGGTGTGTGTGTGTGTATGTGTAGCAGCTGTGTGCTGGTANTCTTTTTCGGTCATTCGGTGTGTGTGTGTGTATGTGTAGCAGCTGTGTGCTGGTATTTGTGTGTGTGTGTGTGCTGTTTTCACTTTCACTTTCATTGATTTTCAAGCATCGCCTTTAATGGCCAGAGGCCACTGTAATAATCACACCACCTTCCACTAGCTAGATTATTTTTTCCAAAAATTACCCGCTCACTCTTCACTTCTTCGATTTTCTGGCCAAAATTTTCGCGGGAAATAATAGAGATTTCTTTGTTTTCTAGTGAACACTTTCTCTGGCTTTCCACGGTCGCGTGGTTTCTTTGCGTGGCATCATCCGCTCCTCAAAGGCAGCCCGCAATTTTCCACGTCGCACTGCGCTCGCTGCCCAAACTGAACTGAGCTTCCGAGCCGAAAGGCTAAAAACCATCACCAGCAGCAGCAGTGGCAGCAGCAGCCGTGCCAGCTCGCATGCTGGCTGAAACACAAAAATACTGGTAACAGTTTTGCAGTTGGCGGCGCAGGCGCAGTCCTCCGTGTGTCGCCATCAGACTGTTGCGTCCCAGAGTCTCTCAGTTTTCTTAACTTTGTTTACATTGTTCGGCTGTGGAGGTATCCTCGTGCTGGCATCTATAAATAACGTTACGCATACGCCACGTGGGCCATGGGCGAGGTGCGTGGGAAGACTGTCAGTCGCGTGATTGATTGTGGGTACATCTTATTTTAGATTCTGAAATATATCTGAGCTGCCATCAGCACCCACAATTACAAGGCCAATTGTGAGTGTGACTCAATTTGAGGAAATGCTTTTAGGAATGCCTCAAATAATAACTCTAACAAGAAAGCAATTTTCACCCTGATTGGTTTTCAGTCATTTCTCCTTCGTTGGCCTTTCATTTATTTTTATTTTTGGCCAAACAAGCCAAGCCAAATGTCAACTACCCCCTCACGCCCACTCGCCCACACGCCCTTAAGGACTTTCGGAATTTAATAATGAAATAGCCCCGTCGTCCTTGGCCTGTGAACAATTTTCAATTTTCCACTTTCGGGACTCGGCGCTCGGCCTTCGGGCGGAAATGCGTTTGATAAATTTTCCCCACAACTCGCCATTCGATGCGGCACGGCAAACTTTTTTATTTTCCCGCATTGATCACGAACTAGTAGTGGAAATTACTGCAGTAGCACAGCACAGTAGCTCATCAAATAATCATTTGCAATAACTAATTAAAAGTTTTTCCTGTGCGGATAATTTAATTTTGTTTCCAACTTTCGCTCTTTTATTTCGTTTGTATTTGTATGGATTTTAGCGCGCAATTTCGCCTGTGAGCTGAAATGCGTGGGGAATTCCCATAAATAACAACAAGTAATGCTCTCTTCCTAGTTGGGGGTGTGGCCCATTAACTGTTGGGGGAAGGGAGCGGGGAAGGTCCTTGTCAAACAAGCCCCCGAGGCTGAGAGAAGCCAAAGCAAGAAAAGGGAAAGGATGCGAAGGACTCTGATTTTTATCAATGAACGATGGGCGAAGAGACAAAGTTATTATGCGGAATCAGTAGGCGGCTCGTCCTTGTTTGTCCTTGCGTGGGAAGATTGTTGCTACTCGGGATGTCATGTGTTGCCATCTAGCTAAGGATATGGCCTGGATTCCCAAACGACAAGAGAAAGTAAGGGGTAGATTAAATATTCTGAAAATAGAAGCTAAGTAGTAGCTGGGATTATTCAAAAATAAATGGCTTTCAGTCTGTTTCAGGCTGACGTTTAGTCTTTTCTATTATTACTACTAATGCATTCTATAGAATTTAAATTCTCAGAAAAATCTTAAAACCTTTTAACTGAAATATTCAAAAAAGAAAGCCCCTGGAATGCAAACACAGAAATCCTTTTTCGAAAATCAATTTTAGCCTTTTCAAGGGTATGGCAAACGTTGGCTGAAACGC
>JAJJHT010011235.1:0-24385 GCA_021223865.1 Drosophila pandora
ATTAAAAATTAAATATGTTGGGCTTAGCAGCCACCCAGCAGATAGGCTAATTAGAATAAAGATAATTTGTTCATCTGCAGCGGCATTTAATCTTCTCTTTTGACTCCCAGATTCGCATGCACTTTGTTGTCATTTTTGTGCACTTGTTGTCCGGCTTTTGGGAGCTTTGGAAAAGCTTCTGCGCCAAGCCCCCTCCTTACCACCGTTGCCGATGCCAACATTTAGCGGCGGCTATGTTGACTGGACGGATTTCTTCGCCCTTTTCAAGGCAACGATTGACAGCCATCCTCATCTAGCAAATATGGAAAAGCTCCGGTGGCTCATTTCATGCCTGCGCGAGTCAGCCTTGGAGACGGTGAGAGCGGTGGAAATTACTGACGCGAACTACGATGTGGCTCTTGACCTATTGCGCAATCGGTTTAGTAATCGGCGATTAATTTTCCAGTCTCACATCAACGAGATCCTGCAGCTTCGTGTGGTCGAGCCCGGATCTGTTGCTACGTTGCGGGAGCTGTCGGATCGGTTCAATGGGCATATGCGTGCTCTCATGAGTTCTGGATCAGCTGCCGAGATCCAAGGATGCTTGTTCATACAGATTGTCCTACAGAAGTTGGATCCTGTCACAAAAGCCAAGTGGGAAGACACTCTGGCCGGAAACAACGACAGCCTTCCCTCTTGGGAGTCCATGGCACGATTCTTGGAGCAAAGGTGCCGGACTCTTGAATGCGTCGACTTTTCTTTGGCTGCGTATCCACCAGCTAACCAAGTGGGCCGAGGGAGATCTACGAATAACCGATCGTCGTGCATGATTATCAACGCCCGTCCATCTCTATGCGCCCTGTGTGGTGTTTTGGCGCACGCGCTTCCTACATGTCCCAGCTTCATTGCCTTGCCACTTAGTCAACGGTACGACGAAGTGCTACGGCTGACCCACTGCTTTGTATGTTTGGAGGATGTTCATATTGCACGCGGATGTTCAGCTGCCCGATGCCCAAAGTGCAATCGCCGACATCATGCTTTGTTGCACCATTGCGGGCAGCTGCCCATTTCTAACAATTCCCCACCATTACGAGGTTTGGTTTCCGCTGCTGGTGTTGCCGTTGCTACCCCACCTTCCCAGTCAATCAACACGATCTTGACGCAGGATCGCCCTACTGAAGTGCTTCTGCCAACCGCCAATATCCTCATCCGTGGTCGATTAGGTGCCTTCCTGCCTTGCAGAGTGTTATTGGACTCTGGTTCACAAGTTCACCTTATCTCATCGCGGCTGTCAAGTCAACTTCAGCTTCGTCGCACCAAAAGCTGTGTAGCGGTCGCCGGTCTCGGCGGCACTGAGGTTGCTACGGATGGATCCTCCGTTAATGTGTGTGTGAAGTCTCGACTAACCACATATTTTGCGAATCTAGAGGCGGTTATAGTGTCTCATATTGCGGACTGTCAGCCCAGCCTTAAAATTGATATTTCGAAATAGAAGATTCCTCACGGCATAGCGCTGGCTGATCCCAACTTCCACAGACCGCAGGGTGTGGACCTGCTAACTGGAGCCAGCCTGTTCTTTAACCTATTGTCAGTTGGCCAAATCCAATTAGGTCACTGCCTCCCAGTTGCCCAAAATACATTATTTGGATGGGTGCTTTCTGGACGCAATGGACTATCGCGGGAGGCTGGATTGCCCTATGCAGAAGGAGAAGAGGAGAAGAATCAACGTTCCGGACCCCCTGCACTCGTTAGGAGAACTCGATTCCCACATTGGTCTATTGGGGGGAGCAATGCATGGTCAAGGGTTTGGAAGAATTTGGTGTGCCTTTTTCGCCCTGAGAGTTCTTAATCTTCTTAATGAAACTACGCAACTCGTGGAATATCCCTTAAAAGATGTGTCTACTGCCCTTCCAAAATTGTTATTGAAGGCCCACCCTTCAATAGGGGGCAGGATGTTGAGCTAAGCAGCCACCGGATAGGCTAATTAGAATATTGGTAATTTGTTTATATGCAGCGGCATTTAATCTTCTCTTTTGTCTCCCAGATTCGCATGCACTTTATTGTCATTTTGTAGCGCATGCGCTTTCGGAAGCTTTGGAAGAGCTTCTGCGCCAAAGCGGTTCTTCTTCTTGTTGTATTTTGGAAGTTGTTAATGTCGGGCAGCTATTTTTTTACTGTGCGGAATTAGTTCAATAAATTGAATATAAACAATTGAATCTCGTCTTTAATTCGGACGCTATCAAAACTCTGATCTGTGTCAGAACATAGATATCAATCCAATTCAAGCAAAAAATTAATACTTAATTTTCCAAACAGGTAACATAACTCTGCCCACTAATTATGAATATCATTGTCTCACAGTCAATTTAACTAAAACTGAAAAAACTTATAAATATCTAATGGAACAAACACGAGAATTCGAACATTTGAATTAAATTCAATATCTAACAGAAAAATTAAATAGAGAAATGAACGGAATCAAAATAGCTCAACGAAACAAAAGAGGACTTGCAAGGTAGGTACTTTCGTAGGTACCTTTTATAAACTTTTTTTTGGCAGATTAGATCAACAAGATAGGGAAGAATTAGAATCAAAATATGATAACATGTCCGAGAATAGTATATAGATCAACTAATAAATAAAGTAATTGATGCAATTAATAAAAGAATAGAAACAGTTAATCGTTAAAATGAAAACCAAAACAAAACCCGAAGGTTAGCAATCCTTATTTTCAATTTACAAGAATTTGCAGAATTTACCCCCATCTATAAAATTTTACCTTATCCGGATCAGAATCAGAATATAATAACCGAAACATTGCGTGATAAATATTACATTAAAAATCAGCAAGTCTTTAAAGTAAAAATAAAAGAAATAGTAAATAATAAATTTATAATAGGTCTCTTAAGACAAACAAATACAGAATGTAGATATACAAAAATGTACAATCACTTCGAATTAAATTATATTGAACCCAACATTATAATAACATGGAATTTGCCAAAAACTTTGTTAAATCAGAATTGTATAAATAAAGATCTAATAGCAAAGGGAAACAATATAATAAAAGCATTCAACTGTTCCATACAAATAGAAGATGTAATAATAACAAATACTCAGTAAATAATAACAAGTGTATATCAGTAAATTTTGTAAACCAAATTTGTAAACCGACGCTGAAGCCTTTTGTATTGAAATTCGTAATCCAGCTGCAAATAACATCATTCCAATTTTTGTAAAAACATAACGTTTAATTTTTCAATTCGGCTGAAAACAGCCTCATTTAAGATTTTCAATTTCTAAGAGTCACTTCAGATTGAAAACCAAAACAATATTTTGATAAACAGAATCCCGACTCAAATCTTTCTCACTCCTTTTAAGTGAAATAAAACTAAACAGCTCAAACCATTCTTAAATGGGCATCCACTTCACAGGAAATTTCACATTTTCTTGTCACCTCGATTAATTGAGACCCAAAGTCTTCCACGTCAACTGACACCTCAAGTAATAGGTTTCGACTCAATCGATTTCCTTCAGAAAACAAAGCCTCTCTGAGAGAAAAGCGTCTTTCGAGCTTTGATCTGCAAAAAGCATCAGCAAGGGTAGCTATAAAAAGGACTTAGAGCCCCAAAGTTAAGTTATTTCGGAAATTCTAAAATTCTAAGCAGTAGTTCTGAAATTCTAAGCAATTTTAAGGAATCACACTGTATCAAAACCGAAACTCAAATAAAAATATATTTTTTTCAAACTATTTTGAAGAAGATATTTAATTATATATAAGTGTGTATAAGGGCTTATAATCGAAGGCGTTGAAAATTATTGAATTTTTATTATTATTTATATATTTATTTAGGTTAATAAATTGATCTTTATCTGATATATAAAATTCTCATGTCACGGTGTTTGTGATTCTACTCCGAAATAGCTCGAGCGATTTTCGTTTCTAGCAATTTCTAGCAAATTTCTAGCAAATGTTAACTATTTCTGTTGCTCCAAGCGATGTTATTTGGAAGCATGAATTGAATGTACAAATTGACTTCAGGAACGGGGTAGAATCTGGATCTGTACCGAGAATTTCGGGTAGTTGTACTTTTCCTGATGAGCAACACATCCCAAGTGGCTCATTTCTAAATTTAAGTGCATGACAATACAGGCATTCCTTCTCCAAAGTACCAATAATCACTTTGGAATGAGCAGAATATTCAACATCAGGTTCGTACTGGAAAGCTAGTCGAAGAAATGCCCCTGATGTAAATGTTCGATGAACTTGTTGGTGTTGTTGGTCAATTCTTCTAAGTCGATTAACTATGAATCTGCCTGCTTCTCTTCGTTGCAATTGTCTTTCTTGATTACGTTCATCTCGTGCCTCTTGCGATTCTGATTGACGCAACTGCGCCATGCTCACACGCGCATTTGCATTATCTTCTTCGATTTTTTCACCTGATCTTCGTGCCCTTCTATCTCGCGCGGCTATGGATTTGACCTCGACGACTCAAATTGGTCCCTTTGCCTTTTCTTGGCATTGCGACAATAATACGTATAACCGTCACTGCTACGATACAATATATACAAAATGGCTAAAACAATGTATAGTGAGTAAGATCGGGGACCGGAGTGATAACTGAAGCGGGGATAACTGATCGATTGATACTCGTAGTTGATAAATTATCGACCGGCGAAGGCGGGAGATTAAATTTCAAATTGAAAAAAATAGATGTTGTCTGATCCTCAGCCCTAACGAATATGCCCACAAAATTTCACGAAAATCGGCCCGAGCCATTTCGGAGGAGTAGAGCTGCTAACACCGTGACATTGGAATTTTATATATTAGATTGATTTGATTGTGAAATTCGCACAAGGATAGCCTTAGGATAGCCAAGGATATCGTCTATATACGATCTGATATATATATATTAATATAAGCTGTTACCTAACTGTAAGGGTATATCAACTTCGGCTCTGCTCAAAGTTAGCTGTCCTTTCTTGTTTTAAGTATTTCCATACAATGCAATACCCTATATATTTATTAAAATATGAACATGCTTACACCCAAGAGTCCACTCATCTTGACTTGATGAAGAAATTAAATTTTTATGAGCATATTGCAACGTTTTATTTATTTAATAATAAATTACCTACAAACATTACATATTTTGAGCAACTTTTACTTTTTAACACTGAATTTTATGTAACAAGTATTAGCTTTAATAAGGTACTCTAGTTTCAAAATAAAAAGAACATAATTAAAGCATAATTAGTGTTACGTGCAACATTATTCACCACATGAAGAATTTAATGAAGCCTTTGTTAACTTTGGAGCGCATTTAAAATGCATTATTTAAATACGATAAGTTATTGGTCGACAAGCGACATTACAGTAAGCGATTCTCTATCATAAAGGTTAAATTTCAACAGTCGCGTTTGTAAGATCAGTTTAAACCGATGACGTCGCATTTTCAGCGCTATCAATAGTAAGACTGGATGCGCGCATGCTTAAAGAAGCTAATGATAAGTTGCTATTGTACATAACTTTTGGAGATAAGAAAGTAATGTTATCATTATCTTGAACAGGTTTATTGACATTAGTAAATACTGATGTTGGCAAAATGGTTTCAGAGTTAATTTCCAGAAGACCATCAATGGATAATACGTTTGACTTAATGTCAACCGTAATAGCGTTTCCTCCGTCGGAACTTTCAGTCTCCACGCCAGTCGGGACACTGCTGCAAAGGTGTAACCGGGAACTTAACAGCTTATTACAAGCTGGACATGATCTAGGCGTATTTTGGTCGCGTCGTCGCATTACATCAAAGGCGCATCTATATAAAAATAAAAAATATTACCAAACATTAATAATTTAATTAGCCAAGAAAAAACTAAATGTCCAAATATTAAGATTAATAAACCAGTTTAAAAACCAGGATGATAATAGTACTCTCTAACTTTTAACCAATTAAAATAAAATTCACATTTCAAATTAAAGTTTTGTTTTATATTTTTAAGTATATCGCAGATATGAGATTTATTCAACCGTTTACGTATATTTTTTAGAAATTAATGGTATTGAAAAAATTGTTGAGAGTTTCAAAAGAACTTTTCATATGAGAGTTTTTTATGAAAAAAATAAAGCCTTAAATACGTATTTGATTTTATGGTACCAGCAGACTTTGGCGGTCCGCTCTTATCTCCATATACTTCTTCCTCCATATACATCTTCCATATTTCCTTTCTTCCGGATGCAGGATAATTACATACAAGTAGTGAATTTAAAAAGACCTAATGACTTTCAGAATAACACGTTGTTATTAATCGCGCCGGTAACACAGCGACTATGTGGTCACTTGGAAATAAAAAAAATAAATAAACAAGAAAGGAAAGCTAACTTCGGGTCGAGCCGAAGTTGATATACCCTTGCAGTTCAGTCACAGTCCGCTAGGTGGCGCCACGCATCTTATATTATTAGATATATAGCGGATCGTATATAATCCGATCCTTATGAAAATTGGCAGATCAGATTGTTTTTCCCAAAATAGAATCTGTACCAAATCCCATCTTTCTAACTTAAAAAACACCAAAGTTATGCCGATTTCGATCGTTTTATGACAGCTATAGGATATAGTCGGCCGATCCTTATGAAATTTTGTGCATAAGATTTTCTGGTCAAATATAACATGTGTGGAAAGTCAAAGAAACTTAAAAAACACCAAAGTTATTGCATTTCCGATCAATCAGTTATATGGCAGCTATAGGATATAGTCGACCGATCCCGGTGTCTCACTAGTGTCTCAGTTTTAAAGCTATCGAGTTGAAACTTTGCACACTCCCTTCTTTCTGTTGCAGGCAGTACATAAGTCGGAACGGCCGGGATCGGTCGACTATATCCTATAGCTGCCATATAACTGATTGATCGGAAATCCCATAACTTCGTTGTTTTTTAAGATAGAGGGTTGGAACTTTCCACACATGTTACATTTGACCAAAATATTAAGTGTACAAAATTTCATAAGGATCGGCCGACTATATCCTATAGCTGTCATACAACGATCGGAATTGGCATAACTTTGGTGTTTTTTAAGTTAGAAAGACGGGACTTGGTACAGATTCTATTTAGGACAAAATAATCTGATTTGCCAAATTTCATAAGGATCGGCCGACTATATACGATCTTGTATATATCTAATAATATAAGATGCGTGGCGCCACCTAGCGGACTGCGACTCAACTGCAAGGGTATATAAACTTCGGCTCCGCCCGAAGTTACCTTTCCTTTCTTGTTTTTTTTTGAATTTATTGAATAATTTTATTGAATTAATTATAGGTGGTTAAAAAATATTTTCGTCAATTAAATTGGAGTTTTTAATCTCATATTTTCAAAAAGTCATGCCTATCCTCAATTTCTGTAAAGTTTTACTAAACAAGCTGAACCTGCAATAGATACGTTTTGAACATAGAATTTCAAAAGCTACAACATTTAACTATTGAAAAACACTGAAAATTTTGAAATCGGTTGAAAAAACGCGTTCAGGAATTTTTAAACGCAAAAAAGTCCCGAAAAACGGGTTTTTAACCATAAATCAAGATTTTGAGGGTGTTACAAATATTTCAAACATGGTTTTGTGATATTAGTTGACTGAAGTTAACCGCGCAACGGCAATGTCCGATTACTTAAGAGGTCGCTCTGGCCAAACTGCTGACACAGCGTCTGGTCGGATGATGAACACTGCATATTTGCGTGGCCGCTATGAAATACATTTTTGTTAGCTTTAAGTTTCAGTTTGTACTTGAGTCTCACACAATAAAGAACTCCTTTACCAAAACTCCGGCACACGCCGTAAGATTCAATTCACTTGTAAAATTGGTTACTTAGCCTCAAGGGCGGTAACAACGGAGTTAGTAACTCCCAACATAACTTCCAGCGAGAAGGAAGAACCCTAGGCAACCGCCAGGGATATTATGTCATCCTCTACTGAAGACATCCTCTCCAGCAACGGACATACAACTATGCCTAACCCTTAATTTAATTAATTGGCGCCCATCGTAAAATCATGTAAGTGAGCACTTTCACCCATAATTCCTTCACGTCTGTGTTGCACTGACAGCTAAAAAACTGCAGCCCTTTTAACATTTTTTTTTACATTAATTAATTTCCATTAATTGACTGACGGTTTAGCACTGTATTTTTATACACATTTTTTTATAAACAATACAAATTTTATACAAACTTTTAATATAAACCATTTTAGGGATATTTACTTCCCAATATTGTTTGCATTTCTTTTTTCTATATGAATAAATAAATAAACATTTTTATACAACAACGCAAAAGTTGCAGAATAGAAAATTCTTAACCAAGACAAAAAAGTCACTAACTCAAAATTTAATTTTCAATCAAAAATAATTATCATATTACAACATTAAATAATAACATATAATTGTGTGCATTTAATTCAGCTTTTATATGTCTCTTTTGTCACACAAAAATTTTTGGTATTATCTGCACAGTCTTGGTTATTTATTTTCCCTTTCCGTTTTGTTTCCCCACTCCATTTTTGGGAATACGATACGGCCGCGCATGCAGTGTGTGGCACTTTGTTATTTTTATTTTTATCTTTGTGTCATAGCGGAGGCTCAGTCCCCGCATACCCCTCACCTTGCCTCTACTTGGCAAAGCAATAGTGCAGTTCGACGAGCCCGCACACATAACTAAAACGACGGCTCAGCCCTCGCGACCTCCCTCATCCTACCAATCACCTCTGTGGGCATGCAATTCGAGCATGAATTTATTTTTTTTTCTCTTTTTCACATGAGCAATCCCTTCCGACGATATAGAAGCGTAAGACAATTCTCCAGTGATTCTGAGTCCGAGTCCGAAAGACCGGCCAGATCTTCCACCCCAAAATGCGCAAACGCTAGAGCACTATACACGCGAAAATGGCTTTCAGCATGGAACAAATGACAGCCACCGTACCATACAGCCACCATACAGGTGGCCGTTCAACCTGCCGTTCAAGAAGCCAATATCGAAAGCCAACGTAGGGAAAACGAACTTCACCTGGCTATACACCGGCTGACCGAACAGCTCAACGCAGTACAAATCACTCCCGCGCAAGCGGAAGCTCCCAAAATCAAAACATATGAACCCATAGAAACCAGGGACAACGTCAAATGTGACGAGCCCCTAGATGCCGTCAAGTGCCTGCCCGAATTTACGGGAGCGCAGGATGCATACGTTTCCAGGCAAGCGGCGGTAGCCGCATATTATAATTTTAGGAACTTTGTAGATCGGTCTCGCCATTATCAGGCCGTCATAATTATTAGGAGTAAAATAAGAGGCCCTGCCTATGCCGTGCTATCCTCGACTCGACTTTACGTACAGTGATAAGCGTCAGATTCACGTTATCGAGCAGGAGATGGGTACTCTCAGTACTATGACGAGGTCGAGAAAAAACTGACCTTGCTCACCAACAAAGCCACCATGCCGTACGAAGCCTCAGCGGCAAAGGTTTTGTGTGACAAATTCCGGGACGACGCACTTCGAGTATTTATCTCGGGTCTTAAGCGTAGCCTTACAGCTATGTCCTCTTTTCGGCGAAGCCGAAAGATATGCCTTCAGCCCTCGCTTTGGCACAAGAAATAGAATCTAACCACGAAAGGTACTCCTTCGCGACTTCGTTTGCCAGAAGTCAGGAGGACAAGGATAAGAAACAATATCCCAAAGCACAAGAACACCGTCAGACTCCTGCGCCGGCGAATGCCCAGACAAACACTGGCAAAAATCCCTACTACACCAAGCAGTACAAGGCACAGATGCACTCTGCCCCACACAGCGGAGGCACCCTTGAACCCATGGACATTGATCCATCACTTTCCAGAAGGCTTAAGCCGTCTCTAGCCCCGGCATACAAAAACAGGAAGCCGGCAGAGTCCGATCGATCGGGCCCACACAAAAGGCAGAGGGTTAACCACGTCGTGCAGGGCGCAGGTGAATCCGGGGTGAAATATACCGCCGCAGCTTCAGACGCGGCTCAAGAAACTGACGACGACGCCATTAAGGAATACGATTCGGACGTCATTAACTTTTTAGGGGAAAGTCCCTGCTACCCGTCATCAGGCGAAGAGTAGCGGGGCTAGAAATGAAACTTTTAATAGACACGGGCGCGTCAAAAAATTTCATCCGTCCATACGAAGGGTTGAAAGGTGTCCGCCCAGTAGATTCCCCATTTTTGGTACATTCTATCCATGGCGTTACTACAATCACGAAAAATAGGGCACCTATTCGAGATGCTTTTAATTTGAAATAGGATGATAACAATGGAGCTGCAGGGTTTAATACTGGCTGTAGCGCTTGCCAAAGTTTATATCGTTAGCCCTAGCATGCAGACCTGGAAGGTGTGTGGATGGAAGAGCCCACCGAGACCCAGTGTTGCCATTAGTTTAGCAATTTTATGGCTAGTTCTAGCCATTTTGAAAGGCCGAATGCTAGAAAAATTAAGAAATTGCTACTAGCTATAAATCTAGCTACTTTAAAATAAACTTCAGCTATTTTCGGCAATTTTCTCGAACCCGTGATTTAGGTCTGTGAAAATTACCAGTTACAGCAAAAATACTCTAATTGACTTGAGTGAAAATACTTATCGAACAGTGATTTCTACTTTTGACCATCACTGCTTTGTGTGTTTCATCTCTAGTTTGTGGTGTACATTAAGTGACGCAAAAAAAGTGATGCAAAAATGCCTAAAGTGCTTTATACGCAAAAGTTTAGGTATTTTCATTTACTTAAGTTTTTAAAGCAGCATTATTAATATTCCTCTTTATAGATACGGCCTGCGCAGAAATGGAAAATGCTGCCACGATTATGAAGTGCCAACAAAATTTTTAAAAATGATGGCCGAAAATGAAAAACATAACAATGAAAACAGTGAAGATGTAGATTTAATAAAATCATTATTGGACATTTAAATTAAAATTCAATTTTTTGGTTATTTTGGGGTAATTTGGTTATATTTTGTTACATGTTAGCCATTTTTACAAACAGCCATTTTTACAAACAAATTTGCTATTTTCAGCTAGTTTTTTTCGTAAATCTGGCATTATTTTTTGTTCAAGACCTGGCAACACTGCAGGTAGGCCCCCCTTTTAGCATAGGATGGGCGAAAGCTTGATAAAATAAAGCCGAGCGGCCGAGAAGAGTCGGCTTGCGACTAACAACAGCGATGAGAAAATGATTATATGCTAAACTATAATTATATCATTTATATTGATTCAATTTATGCCGTGGCTGCTGCCTGACCCGACAATGTCAATGATGGCAGACATAGATCCCAACAGGATCGAAAGACTCACCAAAGCCTCAGGGTGGGGAAACTGCTGGACCATAAGCCCTTACTCTGCGAATAAAGGAAATTTAGATCCAACCCACGGTATCACAAGAAGCCGTTTTAAGTGTGGCGGTTCCCCTAACGAGAGGTGACCGTTTAATCTAGCCTTACCTAACCTAGTTAGGATTTGAGGTGTCTATGAACATTTGGTATGTTGGACACATCAAGTTTTAATGGTTTGGAGGAATGAACGCGGAAAAATCATAGTGTTAACTTAAACTTATTTTTTATTTTTATTTTCTCGCTTAGAAAATAATGATTATTTTGTCATTTTCAAAATAAAAAAATAACAATAATCATTATTGACGGTTCCTAATCGAAACTACTAATAATTCAATCGTAACTATCGACCTCAAACTCATAAAGTCCTTTTTGCCTTAATGCTGACGGTCGGGTCAGCCTCTCCACCCAATTGTAAATAAGCCAAATAATTATTTTTATACGGGTCTGAGCGCATAGTGTTTTCTGCGCTTAATTAAAAATTGAGCAATATAATTTTAACGAATGAAATATTTAGTGCAGTCTTGGGTAAATTGGTCTTACGTTTATAATATGGCGATGAACTCCAGCGGAGCAGTCACAGGTGCATCCACTTCAGCTATTTTAAAGGGTAAGGCCCGGAGTATCCTACAGGATTGAAAGAGTATCCAATAATCCCCTTAGCCAGTGTCCAAGATGCATGGTGCCGCGTTCCACGTGTTTCATGGCCAGTAAGTCGCCATATACGATGACTTTAAGGCCATCTATGGAGAGCTTGAGGACGACGATACATGCTAAAATGGAGAACGAGATGCCGCTGCGCTCTTCTTGGATTGCTGCCCACTACACCCTTGCCAAAAGAATCGCCATGCAGGCGGGCTCAGTCAGAGCATTCAAGCGTTGCCTCTCCTTCCTCTCCCTACCTTCAGTAGTAGATACTTGGAGTGAGCCGAGTTCTACTCTATGTCCTCGGCAATCCACATATAAGTAAAATGGCGCCCACGTCAGCCTCAGCCGAGTGCGCTGAGCCAATAGTCTCGTCGCCGTCTACGGCCGTCTAATGCATTAGTTGCCCAATGACTTAGCGGTGATATAGCATTGCTTTCCACAGCGAACTTTCTTATTCGCAGTCGAACTTGGGCCGAGCTCTTTTTGATTCTGGATCACAGGTGCACAAGATTACATCCCGACTGGCTAATCATGATGATTCATGGCGGTGTCTGGAATTGGCGAGACACGCCTTACCGCAGAGGAATAAACTGTTGATGTGCTCCTACGGTTACACTACTCCATACTCCGACCTCCATACAAGAATAGACGGCCCTTGTTAACGTTGACATGTTGTTAGCGCCTTCTTAACGTCACCAAACTCACGGACCTCCAGCCAAGTTTCAGATTGGGTGTCTCCGGTTGGAGTATTCTGGGAAGTCTTACTCTGGCTGATTCAGAATTTTTCCGATACGCTGTATCGATTTACTTATCGGAGCCAGTCTATTCCATGAGCTTCTGTGTGTTGGGCAAATCCAGATCTCAGCTGGCCTACCGTTTCTGCAGAAAACCGGACTTGGATGGGTTGTGTGTGTGGACGGTTAACATGTGGAGAACTCACTCGTTGCCACTGCCCACAAGGATGTCCAAGCCTGCTGGATAAACGCTCCTCAGCTCCGATCCTATTGTGAAGTAGACGTAGGAGGAGATGGATTTTCAAACATGTCCTGTTCTAATTTGCTGGGAAAAGCGTGAGACGATTTATCTCCCTTGACATAAAGCTGTGCCATCATTTTCAATTGAAGCCTTCATCCTCAACAATATGCTGCGGATGAGCATTTGAAGTTGACATATGTCAGTTTCTCAGTCAAAGGTCTACGCTGGGACATATTTTTTGCTAGTGCGATTTTGCTGTAGCACTGTCCTGGAATCGAGCAGAATATTTTCATCCCCAATCGGGTTTCGACAGTCCAGGAATTGACTAGGACGATGAAGTGGCGGTGTTCTTCCACGTCCTTGAAACCAGTATAAATCCTATTCGTGGTGCTCCTCCAAATGAATTGAATTGAATCCTTGGATTCCAAAATGATTGGTCAACAGCAGTCCCATCTAAAAAATGGAGTCTGGAGTTGCGTGCAAGGTCTTTGCTTTTCCAGTCTCCTCTTCCTCCAAGGACAAATAGGGTCTGGTGCGAATATACGGTCGGCAGAAAAATAATCTGTTGGATTTTGATAGTCGACTTCCAATTAGTAGTAGTAATATAGTGGCTCTGACTATAATAGTCGATTTCCATAAGTGGAATCTACACTCGGGACCCCGTGCCCATTCAGCTATCATTCGATCCCAATATTAGCCAATTGGAGGGAGGAAAACGATGGCAAAGACATTACACAAATTGATCCTATACTTCCGAACTAAGCCAAGTTGCTGAAGCCCTTTGTGGCTGATCTCCTGAAGAAGTGAAAAACTGCCTCTTTATTACAAGCCCGAAGGTCGCAATAAGGCTTTTGTATAATTTCACGGGAGCTTTTTTATTTCTTTTGCTACCAAAGAAGTTCACCTAGGGCTTTTAAAGGATTTATCCATAACTGCCTTTCTGCTGCCGTTATTGCAGTATATACGCATCCGGCTAAGGCCTCCACATATGTGGTCTGACGCAACTAATATTGTTGGAGCCAAAAACAAGATTAGGGAGCAGCTGCTGCTCTCCATAAGCATTGAGTATTATCGGGTGGTACAAGAGTTGCGTTATTGAGTCTATCGAATGGCATTTTATTCCTCCTCGATCTCCACATTGCTGTGGACTCTGAGAAGCGGCTTTCAAAACCGCCAAACATTATTTTTACCGGACTGTGGGGTCCTCAGCCCTT
The DNA here is from genome assembly GCA_021223865.1 of Drosophila pandora. Lineage (NCBI taxonomy): Eukaryota > Metazoa > Arthropoda > Insecta > Diptera > Drosophilidae > Drosophila > Drosophila pandora. The sequence continues at coordinate 14,195 of JAJJHT010011235.1, forward strand.
GAATTTCAAGAGCTGCAAAGACTGCTGTGTCATGGTGCTGCCATAAATTCACGACCATTATTGTCTCTTTCAGAAGATCCTGCATACCTTGATGTTCTAACGCCAGCAAATTTTTAATCTGGTGGTTCGTTAATCAACATTATCTAGCCTGATGTCACAAAGCTGAATTTTAACCATACAAACTGACAACGTGTGTTAACTGCAAACTTTCTTTCTGCTCTCGATTAAAGAAAAAGTTCTTAAGCTTCCTCCAGCAAGGCTCCAAATGTGTGATCCTGACCTATCTTGGCAATTAACGTCAAGGACGGGAACCTACTCCCGATTGGGTCACAATCCTGCTCCTTCTCGGCTGCTCGGCTTCAATTGGCCTAACCTACCAAAAGAATTTTTAGCTACCGAGCTTTCGCAACCTCTATTGTCCAAGGTGGGCTTTCAATCTCGTTTCAAATCTCATTGATCTCGAACCATTAATTGGCATCTTATGTCTTAGAACTGATGTGGTCAATTCTTGAAAATTCACCGTCGGCTGACCTTGGTACCTTGACCTTGATGGAACCATGACCTTGGTATACAAGGCACCTTATAAATTTAAAGAACATTATGAGAAGATTTTTAAATAAACATAGATTATCTGGCTGTACAGTTAGTTATTCAAGATACTAAGTAGCTCGGTCCAATTTCACCGTGCATAAGGCAGAATAGTAAGCGCAAACATGTATCTTTTCCTCCTCTGCTTACGTTTGAGAACTCATATGCGAACACTGATCAGGCAATGGCCGACCTCTTTGCACAGGTTTTTCAAACAACGTATTCACCTAGCAGCAGTTCAGCTCAGCCTTACACTTATAATATCCAATCAGCCAACCTTATATTTTGCCCATCTTTCGATCAATGTAGTGTGTTATCGGATCTTCTTAAGGTCAAGCCATGTATTCGCCAGGTCATGGAGTACCAGGCTGTGTTCTGAAAAACTTCGCTGAGGCTCTGTGCAAACCGCTCCTAAACCTCTTTAATCTATCGCTGGAAACTTCGATCTTTACCCTTATGTGGAGGGAATCTTTCATTATTCCGCTGCATAAAAAAGGGAAAAAATTCGATGCTGCAAATTATAGAGGCATTTCAAAATTGTCAGCTTTTTTAAAACCTTATTACTCCACATTTGCAACACCTATGTAGTTTAATAATATCTCCGTGCCAGCATGGCTTTATGAAGCGCCGCTCCACCACTACCAACTTATTGGAGCTAACATCTTTTATAATGGATGGATTTCGCAATGGCTTAAAAACAGACGTCATTTACACTGACTTCAGTAAAGCATTTGACTCTGTTAACCATTCGCTTCTTATAAATAAACTCAGCCTTTTGGGATTCCCAACTGATCTTCTTATCTGGATTTCGAGCTACTTATCTGGGAGAACCAAACGTATCTTCTTTAAAGATGTTACTGCGCGTTTAGTCCAAGCGCAACGTTTTTTTCCGGTGCCCCAAGCAAGCCATCTTGGACCTTTACTTTTTACACTGTTTATTAACGACTTGCCCCTTGCCTTAACTAATTCACTTGTACTTACTATGTACGCTGATGACGTTAAGGTTAGGTGGGTTTACTCGGCCAAAAAAAGGGCTATATTCAATATTTTTTTTTATATATAGGCAACTTTTAAATTTCGTAAATATGCATTTTTGAAGAACTGAAATTTTTAGAAAGAAATATTAAACAGTCAGCCAGTGAGACGTCATTATTGGTGACGCCTCGGAAAAAAGGTGCTTTCGCCTTGACAGCACAGTTACCGACAGAATCATCCGAAATAAAAAACTAAATATTTTCTCTTAGTACAGACCTTAAACTAGAAACTGAACCAAGGAAAAAAAGAAGTGAAAATTGGATTTTTGGGACACATTTTTGCAACAAAAAATTCAAATTTTGGTAAAAATAACCGAAAAAAAAATCAACGAAAAATAAAACCTTCATTCAAGAGAATCATATCTTGAAGGCCTGGGCAAAATTTTATCTCAGATGAACGGTTGAGTTTCCGAGAAATCTTGACAACAGACTTTGAAAACATATGTTGAGCTATTAATAGTTTTTAATAGCAGCCGAATAACTACACGCGTTTTAAATTATATTTTCAATATATTTATTTTGGGTTCAATTTAACCCTAATATATGCGGCTCCAATCAACTCCAAATCACAACAAACGCCAAACCAAGAGCTTGCGCAGAAGCTCAACCTAAGCTCCCCAAAGCGCATACGCTACAAATAACAATAAAGCGCATGCGAAACTGGGGACAAAACGGAGACGAAACATGCTGATAACAACAGCTGCAGCTTAGCATATTATAATTATTTTATATGGATTCTTTGGTGGCTGCTTCCCAACATCCTCCCCCCATTGAAGGGTGGGCCTTCAATAACAATGTTGGAAGGGGCATCAGTCACATTATTGCAGGGGTTATTCCATGGGTTGTCCTCTCTAACACAGAGCGCCGACACATCCCGTGATAGTCCACCGTGGCCAGAAAACACCCAGCCAAATCGAGTGTTCTGAGCAATTGGGAGCCCGTGACCTAACTGGATTTGGCCAGCCGACAACAGATCAAAGAATAAGCCGGCTCCAATCAGCAGGTCCACTCGCTGCGTTTTGTGGAAGTTTGGGTCATCAGATCCATATTGCCAGGAATCTTCCAGCCGGCTGATAGTCCGTTATATGTGAAGCTACAACAGCCTTAATTTCCACTGAATATGTGCTAAGGCGGGACTTCAAGCACACATTAACGGATGCTCCATCTGTTTCAAATCCAGCGCCGCCGAAACCGGCCACCGTTGTGAAGCATTTGGAGCGGCCAAGCTGAGGTTCATTCGCCAGCCGCGACGAGATGAGATGCACTTGTGAACCGGAATCCAATAAAACTCGGCAAGGCAGGAAGTCTCCATATCGACCACGAACGAGTACATTGGCTGTTGGCAGGAGCACTAGCTCAGCATTGCGATTGCGTGAGACTCGTGCGGGTGAAACCTGCCCGCGAGGGTGCAACCGAATATGATGACGGTGATTGCACGTCGAGCAGCGGGAAGCTGAGCATCCACGAGCGAGATGGCCATCCACTAGACAAACAAAACAGCGAGTCAGACGCCGCACATCGTCGTATCGTTCCTCAATTGGCAAAGCACTGAACTTTGGACAAGAAGGAAGCTCGTGCGCCGAAACACCACACAGGGCGCATAGAGCAGGACTGGCGTTAATAACCATGCACGAGGATCGGTTATTGGACGATCTACCTCGGCCTACATGGTTAACTAATAAATACGCCGCCAAAGAAAAGTCAACGCTTTCGAGAGTCCGGCACCTTTGCTCTAAGAATCGTGCCATAGACTCCCAAGATGGAAGGCTGTCATCAGTGCTTCCTGCCAGAGAGTCTTCCCATTTGGCCTTTGCAGCAGGGTCTAGCTTTTGGAAGATGATCTGGATGAGGAGGCACCCTTGAATTTCGGCCGACGTCATTGAATCGGTCGGATAACTGCCGAAGAGTAGCAACGGATCCCGGCTCAACCACCCTTAGCTGAGGATCTCGTTGATATGAGCCTGGAAGATTAACCGACACACACAGTCTCCAGGGCTGAGTCCCGCAGGCAGGAAATGAGCCACCTGAGCTTCTCCATTTTGGTCAAGTGCGGGTGACTGTCAATGGTTGTCCTAAATAGGGCACAGAAATCCGGCCACTCGGCATAGCCGCCGCTGAATGTTGGCATCGGCAACGGTGGCAAGGAGGGGGCTGGCTTGTATGGCATTGGCGATACACTGGCACCGTCGAGAAGTTTGAAGTGGGCAGCGATTCTCATGGAGTGCTTGGCAACCTCTACCTGAATGTCCACCTGCACATCAGTCGCCAGCTGCGGGAATCTCCAATACAGATCACTCCCGATCTCGCTAAAATTAAGCTCCTCCAATTCGTCTTGAAGCGCGGTGAACCGCTCACGAAAACGCTTCTCCACTGACTCCAGCGCCATAATGGTACAATCCTCAGTCCGCGCCGCAGCCTTCACTTTATGATGCAGCGCCTCCATCTCCTGGCAGGTCACCTCTGCTCTTCTCCGCAGCATCCTTTCCCGGTTTGCGGCATCAGCTCCAATAGTCTCAGCTCCAGACTCCATTATTCGATTAAAATGCAACTTGTAACAACAAGGGCGTTTTCTTGGCACTTGTAATGTTGATCACAATAATCAACCGGGATGAAATCACGTCGGGGTTACCAAATGTTGAGCTATTAATAGTTTTTAATAGCAGCCAAATAACGCGTTTCAAATTATATTTTCAATATATTTATTTTGGGTTCAATTTAACCCTAATATATGCGGCTTCAATCAACTCCCAATCACAACAAACGCCAAACCAAGAGCTTGCGCAGAAGCTCAACCTAAGCTCCCCAAAGCGCATACGCTACAAATAACAATAAAGCGCATGCGAAACTGGGGACAAAACAGAGACGAAACATGCTGATAACAACAGCTGCAGCTTAGCATATTATAATTATTTTATATGGATTCTTTGGTAGCTGCTTCCCAACAACATAGTTTTAAGAAAAACGCGTTTAAAGTTTGCGCTCTTCCTATACCTGACCCCGATCGTCCACCTTTTTTTGCGCGGTTCCCACTGCATACGTACAGCCCACCTCCCGTCCAACCGACCGAGGGACGCTGCCACGTAACGTACAGCTCGAATCGCGGGAATAGATCCGAGATAGATAAGCGAGGATTAGGAGAAAGATATTACGAGGAAGAGTGTTGCACAGATAAGGCGGTTAATATAAGCGATTTAAGATTGTTAGTAGAGCAAAGTGACAAGATGTGGTAGAGACCATTGTAGTCCGAACATAATACCCTGAACGGATCGTGTTGGGCATATGTCGAACTACAATGGCTGAGGAGTAGAGGACGAAAGTTTTCGGTCCTTCTACTAGGAATGTTAAAATTTAAACGTGTTAGTAAATGCTGGCTGTCTATATTTCCATAAATAAGATTATATAGAAACATGACACCCAGCATCGTTCTACGATTTGTTAATGATGGTAAGTTGAAGTCTACTATGATAAGAGGGGAGGTAAAGATTTGCATCCCAATTAAGTCCCCTAAGAGCAAAAGTAAGGAAATTTTTTTGTACAGATTCAATGTGATCTTGGTGTACTCCATATTGAGGACTCCAGACACACGATCCATACTAAAGAATCGGACGGACCAGTGATGTATATGTCGGATAAGTTAAGCCTTCTCCTCGCGGGGTCTCGGGATTTCTTTGTTCGTTCCCCTGGTGGTGTTCCATGCCATGTTCTGGCTGATGCAGCGAGTCCTCGTTGCCTTTGTTGCTCATCTTTTGTCAAATTATGTTAGCAGTGAAGTCCACACGTCTAGCTCAATACGAAGCAGAGATGAAAAAGGAAAAGAAGGACCAGATCTAGCAACACAACGAAGCCACACACGGCCTTAGTTCGCAAACTAAGTCCTCATCATACCAGGACTGATATATTCCCGCACGACCAATGGTCACACCTTAAAGTCTAATGTCTAACGAGAGACTTAATTACCTCCTCTCCGACACGGCCATCCTGACATATACACGTCCTCGTGTCTATAATCAACATCTAAATTTCATTCCACTTTATAATTTCATTAAATGCTTTCAAAGAACTTAATCACATAATCTTAACTTCATATAATGTTCATCAACATAACTAAACTTCTATTTTTAACATATCTCTTATGATCTCTCATAAACCATTTCCATACAAAAGATCAATAAATCGTTTTCAAGCTATACATTAATCAGTTAAAATAGTTACTTCGTAATCCAAAATACATAACTAAACTTTTAAAAGCCGATTTTTAAATTCTTCGCCAAACACATTGGCTTCACACATTTTCAAACAATTTAAATTGTCCATCGCCCACGAACACAGCTTCACAAATTCATTAATCTCATTACTCGTCCATCGCCCAACAGTTGGCTTCACGAATTCATCAATCTCATTTCTCGTCCATCGCCCAACAGTTGGCTTCACGAATTCATCAAACAAATCTCTCGTCCATCGCCCAACACTTGGCTTCACGAATTCATCAAACAAATCTTTCGTCCTTCGCCCAACACTTGGCTTCACGAATTCATCAAACATATTTCTAATGCAACTCTCGTCCACAACCAATCACATGGCTTCACGAATTCATCAAACAAATCTCTCGTCCATCGCCCAACTTTACCAATCAAAAGTTCGAAAGGACTACACTTAGTGCTACGATTAACTGTACAGTTAAGAGCTAACTGTACATCCCCTAATGCATCCTGCCACGATCTCAACAGCCGTCAAAAGATTCTTCAGTGTACTCATGACCCTTTCAACTTGACCGTTGGCTCGACTTGCGCCCGTTCCAATTAGATGTAATTGTTTTTTTTTTTTTTTTTTTTGACACACCGGGTTCTTAGATAAAAAGTCAACGTGTGCCATACGTTTACCATCCTTGTATTCAATTTCGAATTCAAATGTTTGTAGGAACTCCCACCAACGATAAATCCTAGGTGACAACTCGACTTTTTTTTGAGAAGATTTGATTGAGTTGCAGTCAGTAAAAATTAAGAATTTTCTCCCATGTAGATAGTGACGAAAATGTTTTACTGCTTTCACAACGGCCAACGTTTCCAATTCATATGATGTATATCTGGACTTGCAGGGGCTAGTTGCTTTGCTAAAGTATTCAACCACATGGGGTTTAGAGTTTATGCGGTGCAAAAGGATGGCACCATACCCGATAGAGCTGGCGTCGGTATGCAGTTACTTATGATTTTACTGCGAATTTGATCATGTTGTGTTTGCTAATCAAATCTAATCTTTTCAGATGTAAGAAAATATAAAGGCTTCATCAGTTGCGAAAACCCAGGGATGAATTGACGAAAATAAGACGCTAGCCCAATAAACTGTCTTAAAGAAGTAACTGACTTTGGTGGAGGCAACGCCACTAGTGATTCTATTTTGTTAGAATTTGGACGTATCTCCCCCGCTTGTATCTCATAGCCCAGGTAGCGCACTGAAGTTCTCAAGAAAAGCACTTTAAAATGTTAAAAGTGAATCCTGCCTTGACTAAAACGTATAATACAAGTTTCAAACTTTCATACGCTTCTTCCTTCGTTTCTGAAACAATTAATATGTCATCCATATAAACAATTACAAACGAATGAGCAAGCCTGCCGAGTGCCTTTAATAAAAGATAAGGAATGTTGGCTTAGCAATGATATTAAAATTTCTTTTTCATTTTCGACCATTTCCGTTTCAATATTATCAAAATTAGTAGGTGAATGGTTTCACAAATGTCTACAACTTTAGATTGAACAATTTTAAAATTACCATAGGAGACTTCTACTGTAAACCCTTGAGACAATATTTCTCTGCCGATTACAATATTATTTTTCATACATTCGTCTGGTCATGATGTTTGATTCAACTTGTGAGGTACTATAGGTATTGGCATTACCTATCCCCTTTAAAGAAATAACGTCATGAATTCTCTTACCAGCTAACTAATCAGCTCCCGAATCAACTGTAATTGGAAATCTCTCACCATTGACCAGCATACTCGATTGAGGCTCCACTATAGCGCATAGCTCCACTCTTTTTTCTGTTCTGACGCCCAATCCAGCGTTCTGCACTTTTTTTTGACAATTAGTGGCTATGTGTCCCGGCTCCTGACATCTGTAGCACGTTACTTTAGTCCTTCCATGACAGGGCTGCGCTGACCGCCACTCCTTTCCAGTTGTCGAAACCTGGGATCCGAATATACAGTCTTGCTTTTTATGGCCTAGTTTTCCACACTGGTAAAATTTGATTTCCGCAGTTTTAGCTCGCTTCGTCTCTGGTTCCCATTTCGTTGCATTAGGGCGCTCTCTTAGCGCTGAGAATACTTGCAACTCCGCTTGCAGTTCTCGTCGATTGCTAACATGCGTTGTGTGTATCATTCGCTGCAAACGCCGGTCGAAATTAGCCATGTGCCCAAGAACCAACGCGATGGAAATTTGTTCTGAACTCAAATTGCGAAGTTTTGTGCACAGTGACGTCACACAGCGACTTGCAAAAACAGGCAGGCTTTCGCCATTGCTTGGACGGCTATTAAGAAGGTTTAAAATGACGGCGGCCGGCGTCTCTGAAGTGTCGTATCGCTGCTCAAACAATTGCCGAAACTGTTGCCAAGTTATTCCCGGGTAACATATTTGGGATAACCATTGCGCCGCTGTGCCTTCCAAAGCTTTACTTAACGCTAATATAAGAGCGCTGTCACTTAATGGTTTTTCTCGTAAGATGATGTCGACCGTAGCGCACCACTGCGTGGCATCCACACCAGCAACGTCCGGATTATATTTCGGCAGGCAAATCTCGCTAGTCGGTTGCAACTCACTCGCCGGCATCTGTAGCCTCTTAACCAGTTCCTGAAAGTTCCGATTTTGTTGTTCTAACAGAGCGAATACGTCTATAGAAGTAGTTTGGTTAGGGCCGTATCCCACTTCTGATGTCGGATAAGTTAAGCCTTCTCCTCGCGGGGTCTCGGGATTTCTTTGTTCGTTCCCCTGGTGGTGTTCCATGCCATGTTCTGGCTGATGCAGCGAGTCCTCGTTGCCTTTGTTGCTCATCTTTTGTCAAATTATGTTAGCAGTGAAGTCCACACGTCTAGCTCAATACGAAGCAGAGATGAAAAAGGAAAAGAAGGACCAGATCTAGCAACACAACGAAGCCACACACGGCCTTAGTTCGCAAACTAAGTCCTCATTATACCAGGACTGATATATTCCCGCACGACCAATGGTCACACCTTAAAGTCTAATGTCTAACGAGAGACTTAATTACCTCCTCTCCGACATATATAACGTTTTAGTTATGTACGGGTCATTAAATTCTTTTGACCATCTTTTAATAAAACCAAGCACACCCATAGCTTTTTTAGCCATGGTAGATATATGGTCGGTAAATTTAACTTTCAAATCTAATAGGACACCTAGATCGTTAACCTGAGTTAATCGTTCTAAGGCGTTCCCATAGAGAAAGTACATAGCCTGGTGAGGACTAGATCGGTAAAAAGACATAAGTTTACATTTCGATCCATTAAGCTTTAGGTTATTTGCTAAACCCCAATTTTGAAGCTTATCCAAATCGGATTGAAGTCTAGACTGGGCGCTAGTGAATTTATACTGAAGGCATAGCTTAACGTCATCAGCGTACATAAGTACAAGTGAATTAGTTAAGGCAAGGGGCAAGTCGTTAATAAACAGAGTAAAAAGTAGGGGTCCAAGATGGCTTCCTTGGGGCACGGACGATGTGGCGCGGACTAAACGCGAGGTAACATCTATAAAGAAAACACGTTGGGTTCTCCCTGATAAAAAAAGACTGAGTTTCTGAGACTGAGTTTACTTATAAGAAGCGAATGGTTAACAGAGTCAAATGCTTTACTGAAGTCAGTGTATATGACGTCTGTTTGTAAGCCATTCCGGAAGCCATCCGTGATAAAAGATGTTAGCTCCAATAAGTTGGTAGTGGTGGAGCGGCGCTTCATGAAACCATGCTGGCACGGAGTTATTATTGAACTACATAGGTGTTGCAAATGTGGAGTGATAAGTTTTTCAAAAAGCTTTGGAATTGCTGACAATTTAGAGATGCCTCTATAATTAGCAGCGTCGGATTTTTTCCCTTTTTTATGCAGCGGAATAATGAAGGATTCCTTCCACATAAGGGGAAAGATCAAAGTTTCCAGCGATAGATTACCTGGCGAATACACGGGCTTAACCTTAAGAAGATCCGATAACACACCACTTTGATCGAAAGATGGGCAATATATAAGGTTGGCTGATTGGATATTATAAGTGTAAGGCTGAGCTAAACTGCTGCTAGGTGAATAGGTAGTTTGAAAAAACTGTGCAAAGAGATCGGCCATTGCCTGATCGGTGTTCGCATAAGAGTTCTCAAACGTAAGCAGTGGGGGAAAAGATACATGTTTACGCTTAGTGTTTACGAAGTTATAAAACTGCTTCGGATCCTGAGTAAACTGAATCCTGCAGCGGCGAATATAACTCCTATAACATTCTGCGTTATGCACGGTGAAATTGGACCGAGCTACTAAGTATCTTGAATAACTAACTTTACAGCCAGATTATATATGTTTGTT
>JAJJHT010011235.1:38480-84059 GCA_021223865.1 Drosophila pandora
CAGCTTCCTTTTGATTTGGATGTAGCGATCCATGCCAGTCTGCACAGCCGGCTTAATATAGTCATTGTTTTTGTTTTTGTTTTGGTTTTCGGGCAGCGCGGACGTATTACTATTTGCGCTGCTAGCTGATGACGTCGTTAAACGCGCTGTCGATACAGTTGCGGTTGTTGTTGTTGTTACTGTTGACGTTGTCAAAGAAATTGAGGTGCTAGTTACTGCACTTTTTGGCTGCAGAGACATCGATGGTATGGTCTCTCGCTCTCTACGTTTAAGAATTCGGTCAAGTTGGGGGTAATTGACCGCGCTTGATCGGAGCTTGCATGGTTTTCGGTTGCTTTAAAAGAGAAGTACGCGTTGTTTCTTTGTACTGAGAGCCGTCTCTCGTCTAGCTCACGTTGACGTTGTGTGCGAACGTCGTTTGAGCTCATTGCAGTCGAGGTTGATTTAGTTTGAGTTTTAAGTGTTGTGTTTTATATTAATTAATTAAATAATTAATCAATATAAACATTAGCGATTTCATCGCAAAAAGCGTCTTTTCGCGTTATTGTAGATTTCTTAGAGCAGTCACTGCACTTTTATGATTTTATTGAATATTTTTTCCCGGAGCACAATAAAAAACACGTCTGCATGCGACGACCTCAATCGAAGAATAGATAGGTGAATATGTAGTTTGAAAAAACTGTGCGAAGAGATCGGCCATTGCCTTATCAGTGTTCGCATAAGAGTTCTCAAACGTAAGCAGTGGGGGAAAAGATACATGTTTACGCTTAGTATTTACAAAGGTAAAAAGCTGCTTGGGATCCTTAGTAAACTGAATCCTGCAGCGACGAATATAACTCCTATAACATTCTGCGTTATGCACGGTGAAATTAGACCGAGCTACTAAGAATCTTGAATACCTAACTGTACAGCCAGATAATCTATGTTTAATTAAAAGTCTTCTCATACTATTCTTTAAATTTATAAGATGCCTTGAATACCCAGGCGGATTCGTTGAAGCGGACGGATATTCCACGGCACGCAAACGTCGAAAAATATGTTCAAAGTGCAATAAAATTTTTGTAATGCAATGTTTATATCCTCGCATGCCAGTAAATCAGACCAATCAAATTCCAAAATTAATTTATTTAATTTTATAAAGTCAGCCTTACGAAAGAAACGAACTTTCTGGGATTTAACTGTAGACTTAAGGTCAAAAAAGTAGTTATTTTCGATTGAAACCTCAAGAGTGGGATGATATGGATCCTCAGGGTTAGAAAGGGGCAAAGTTCTGGAAAGATTAATTCCATCAGGATCAGAAACGAAGCATAAGTCCAACAGCCGACCTAAAGAATTTCTGACGTGGTTAATTTGGCCGAGTGACATGTCAAACATGCCCTCAGGGAAGTCATGGTGGGAGTTAAGCTGTAAAGACGGTGAATTATCAACATTGGACCACATAAGTTCTGGGATATTAAAGTCACCAGTTATATGAGAGCTATAGGATATAGTCGGCCGATTCTTATGAATTTTGTACATAAGGTATTTTGACCAAATAAAACATGTGTGGAAAGTCCCAACCCTCTAACTTAAAAAACACCAAAGTTATGGTATTTCCAACCAATCAGTTATATGGCAGCTATAGGATATAGTCGACCGATAGACAAATAAAGTAAAAGTTGAAATAATTTACTCTATATTTTCAAGTTTATTGCACAAGCTCAAAAAAATATTTCCCATCAAATCCATGTACATATGTATGTCGGAGATAAGTTAGATTTAATTTAAAATATTATTTACTGATTAAAGAATTAAGTTAAGTGTATAGTCTAAGACGAACTAAAGAGCATTGCAAATGAAGAGAGAATGAAGAGAGAGAAGCTTATTTAAATAAAAGCGCGGTAGGGAAGGAGAGTAAAGCCCTGTTGAGCGTGGCGCAATGATGGAAAGAAGAAAGAGGAAAGGGAAGGCAATCAAGAACAGCCATCCGAAGTGAACAAACAGTAAAGAATATCGTTGCGACTCGCTGCGCATGGTAAAATAAAAAAATGGCTGAGAAAAACGACCACCATTTCCCGACATCAGAAGTAGTATCACCGCCCCTACAAGAAACCTCGGAAAATAGCTGGCGCAGACTATTAGAATCGCAAAATAGAGTGTCAACCGAACTAATAAAAACAACGCCGCAACCTGACACGCGCGCCGCATCCGCGATGTTACCGACTTGCACTTAATGATTCTAAGTGAACATCCACAATGAAGGTGCATCCTTGGTGATGACGCTCAGCAAATCGCTGCTCGGTAGTGCATCGCAGTGGCTGTCGCAAATTTGTTTTCCTGGAATGAGCTGGTCGCAATTCCGAGAATTATTCATGGAACGCTACGAAGGCAACGAGCCGCCGTCAGCAGTGTTGCTCAATATGCTCAAGGGACGTCCCAATGCAAATGAATGCCTCTCAGTGTATTCCAGTTCACTACAAGCATAAAAACGCGTGCTGAACTGCAACAACATCTCAAGGCGCACACATTCAGCAGAAATGTAGAATTTTCTGTAGCAGAGGGACCCGAAAAGAAGAGATTCAAAATGCAGACGCCGATTAGATGCCATAATTGCGGAAAAGTTGGACATAAGGCAATGGAGTGTCGCAAGAGGAGAACAGAAGAAAGAGACGAGACTAGACCAGGCCAAAGCAACAAGAGAACAACGATGGCACGAGAGAGATCAAAAGTAACTTGTTTCAAGTGTGGCGGCGTTGAACATATCGCGTCAGTGTGTACGAGGGGAACAGCAACAGCGAGCCGAAGCAGCAACGAAAGAAGAGTAGACATGTGCGCAGTACATCAGACTAACAGGACTGCAATTCAATTTGGTGAGAAGTTTCCATTTTTCTTTGATTCTGGATCAGAATGCTCTTTGGTAAAAGAAACAGTCGGCGTCAATCTGGCCGGTAAAAGAATGCATAACATTTTGGTTGTTTTGAGAGGCATAGGCGACAATATTGTCAAGAGCAATATGCAAATTCTGTCAACGATACAAAATTTCTGAATTTAATTTTGAATTGTCATTTCACGTAGTAGATAATAAGTGCCTTAAATATGATATGATAATTGGACAAGACATTTTTATACCCTTGCAGAGGGTATTATAATTTTGGTCAAAAGTGTGCAACGCAGTGAAGGAGACATCTCCGACCCTATAAAGTATATATATTCTTGATCAGGATCAACTCCTGAGTCGATATAAGCATGTCCGTCTGGCCGTCGGCCGTCTGTCCGTCTGTCTGTCGGTTTCTACGCAAACTAGTCTCTCAGTTTTAAAGCTATCGAGTTGAAACATACTTTGCACACATCCTTTTTTTTGTTTGCAGGTAGTACATAAGTCGGAACGGCCGGGATCGGCCGACTATATCCTATAGCTGCCATATAACTGATTGATCGGAAATGCCATAACTTTGGTGTTGTTTAAGTTAGAGGGTAGAGGATACATGTTATGTTTGACCAAAATATCTTATGTACAAAATTTCATAAGGATCGGCCGACTATATCCTATAGCTGTCATACAACGATCGGAATTGGCATAACTTTGGTGTTTTTTAAGTTAGAAAGATGGGACTTGGTACAGATTCTATTTTGGACAAAATAATCTGATTTGCCAAATTTCATAAGGATCGGCCGACTATATACGATCTGCTATATATCCAATAATATAAGATGCGTGGCGCCACCTAGCGGACTGCGACTGAACTGCAAGGGTATATCAATTTCGGCTCCGCCCCAAGTTAGCTTTCCTTTCTTATTGAGCTTGGTTTTGGAGTTACTTTAGAAAGAGATAGATTCGATATTTACAGGACTCAACCCGTATTGTCTTTAAACAATGATAAAAATGTAAGTGCAATAGATCATAAAAGTAATGTTAATTTGGAGTTAAGTAATAGTGTTAAGTTAAAATTAAACGACATACTGGCCAAATTCCTCATTGATGGCATTCCAAATAGACGTTTTACTACATGTTCTTTAGAAATCCGTTTAGTGGACGTAAACAAAACAGTACAGAGAAGACCATATCGTCTTAGCGAGAGTGAGAAAGAAATAGTAAGAGAAAAGATTCAGCATATGCTAGAATCCAACGTAATAAGACCAAGTAGCTCCCTTTTCTCTAGTCCAATGTTACATGTAAAAAAGAAGGACGGCACTGACAGACTATGCATAGATTATCGAGAACTCAATGCAAATACTGTGTCAGATAGATACCCCTTGCCATTAATATCTTACCAAATAGATTGCCTGCAAGGCGGTAAATATTTCTTTAGCCTAGACATGGCCAGTGGCTTCTATCAGGTGCCAATTCACCCCGATTCGGTTGAGCGAACTGCATTCGTGACCCCAGAGGGTCAATATGAATTTGCCATGCCCTTTGGCCTCAAAAACACTTCGTCAGTTTTTCAACGTGCCATAGTTCAAGCCTTAGGGGATTTGGTTAATAAATACGCACATCGATGACGTATTAATTGTTTCTAGGACTATAGAGGAAGCATTTGACAGATTGGAAACAGTTCTAAGCGTGTTATCAAAGTCAGGCTATTCCTTTAAATTTCAAAAGTGCAAATTTCTGCAAACGGCGAGCTAAAACCCAATCCTCGAAAAAATACAAGCACTAACCCAACTGCCCAAACCAGAATCAGTCGCACAAACTAGACAAGTCATAGGTTTAGCATCTTACTTTAGGAAATTTGTCCCACATTTCTCAGAAGTAATGAAGCCTCTTTATCTGCTAACATCAAAAATGAACGATTTGAGTGGAGTGAAAAGCATGAGGAAATTCGAAGAAAAATCATTAAGGTGCTAACTAGTGACCCCGTGTTGATCACATTCGATCCCAATTCACCAATAGAGCTGCATACGGATGCTAGCGCTAATGGGTATGGCGCTATGCTATTACACATGGTAGATGGTCAGCGCCGTGTAGTTGAGTATTACAGTAAATGCACCACAATACCCGAGTCAAAATATCACTCGTATGAGCTCAAGACATTGTCGGTGTACAACGCGATCAGAAATTTCCGACATTATTTAAGTGGCAGAAAGTTCACAGTGTATACGGATTGTAATTCTGTTAGTGCAAGTTAAAAGAAAGCGGCATTGACGCCGCGGGTTCTACGTTGGTGGTCATTTCTGCAGTCATATGAATTCCAGGTGGAATACAAGAAAGGGAGCCAAATGGCTCACGTTGACTGCTTGTCTGCTTGACTTGGGAACTATAACCCACAATTGGCTTATATCAGAACAGAAGCGTGATCAAGTCATATCGCAAGTCATGACCGAGTTAAATAGTGATGAAATGCAGAAAGAAATAGCTAATTCCTTTGAAATCAGGAATAGTTTGCTGCATCGTAAAATTCAAAGAAATGGGAAGACACGATGCTTGCCAGTCGTACTCAGGGCACTTAGGTGGTCGGTGGTTAATCATGTTCACGAGGCCGTAATGCACTTGGGGTGGCCAAAAACCCTAGATAAGATTTGAGAACAATATTGGTTTGATGGAATCTCAAAATACGTGCGAAGATTTGTAGAAAATTGTGTGACATGTAAATTGTCAAAATCGGTGTCATGTAAAATCCAATCGGAGTTACATCCCATTCCCAAAGTAGATATACCATGGCATACGATACACATTGATATTAGTGGGAAATTAAGCGGAAAAAAGGACGAGAAGGAATACGTAATAGTTCAAATTAATGCCTTCACCAAATTTGTTTACCTGTACCACACGTGGAACTTGGACACGGTGAACTACATACAGTCAGTAAAGTCTACGATATCAGTATTTGGTGTTCCTAACAGAATTATAGCGGACCAAGTAGATGCTTCACGAGATGCGAATTTCGAAAATTCTGTTCCAATAACAAAATTGACCTTCATGTTGTAGCAACGGGTGCCTGTAGGGCAAATGGCCAGGTGGAGCGAGTCATGAGTGTGTTAATGGGCATGCTAGCGGCAGTAGAGACGAGTGAACGAACATGGCAAGAGGCATGGGGCGAAGTACTATTGGCAATAAACTGTACCATGAACCGAGTAACTAACCATAGTCCATTAGAGCTGATGATTGGCAAATAGGCGAGGCCCTTAGGAATGCTCACTCTAAATGAGGAAGAGCGCGTAGACCTGAATGAGGCTAGGAAGGAAGCTAAGGAGGGCATAAGTAAGAATGCTCAGTATGATAAGGCAAGAGTGTATAAAAAGCATGCTCAGGTAGTAAGGCATAAAATTGGCGATCATGTATTACTGAAAAACGAAGAGCGGCACCAAACGAAGTTGGATCCAAAATTCAAGGGACCATTCGAAATTGTACAATTGCTAGATGGTGACCGATATTTGTTAAAATCATTGACGACTAGAAGAGTGTATAAATATCCGCATGATAGTGTGCGTAGGGTGCCTAAAGATCGAGAGACTTTGGAGTTAGAAGAAGAGCTTGACGACGGCAAAAATGTAGTGCGTGCAAGCAAGAGATCTGTGACCTAAGAGGGGTGCATAGGAAAGATTTTATGCAGATGAGAGTGTAGTACTCTGATTTGTATGAGAGAAACCTGCTAAAATTATGATTTGATGATGAGTGAATTGGTAACCAGATGATTGAGCTTGAGCGGAAGAGAGCGTGTACTCTAAAATGTGTGAAAGAGAAGAAAATTATCCTGCTAAGCTAATCTCTGATGGATATCCAAGTGGTTGAGTTTGTATGGAAAAGAGCTTGTACTCTAGAGAATTTGAAAAGTGTTATTCCGTCAAACTAACGCTTGAAGGCACAAGAAGTGAAATTAAACTTGTTTTGAAGTATAAGTAATCTTTGTAATATAGGGATAAGATAAGTAATATAAGATGATGACAATGATGTGTTCGGATAAATCTTGTACTAGTCAAGGCAACACGAGGACGTGTTATAGTCAGGATGGCCGTGTCGGAGATGAGTTCAATTTAATTTAAAATATTATTTACTGATTAAAGAATTAAGTTAAGTTAAGTGTATAGTCTAAGACGAACTAAAGAGCATTGCAAATGAAGAGAGAATGAAGAGAGAGAAGCTTATTTGAATAAAAGCGCGGTAAGGAAGGAGAGTAAAGCCCTGTTGAGCGTGGCGCAATGATGGAAAGAAGGAAAAGGAAGGGGAAGGCAATCAAGAACAGCCATCCGAAGTGAACGGACAGAAAAGAATATCGGTGCGACTCGCTGCGCGTGGTGAAATAGAAAATGGCTGAGAAAAACGACCACCATTTCCCGACATTTACATATGTTTGTGTACGTAACACCATGCTTCAAAGTTGGCTGCACAAAATTGGTAGCTGCACTTATATGGCTATATCTTGATTTAACGAATTTGGTCAGATATAAGCAATATATCAAAAGTTGCGTCATCTTAATGTCTATATCCACGTGCAATATAAGTAAGATCAAATGAACCAATTTTAAAAAATATTTTTTTACCTTCAAAAAATTTATTTTAAGATTTTTTTTTGTCTACTATTAAGACGTTTGGTCTTAAAGAAAGTGAAGAAGATATTTAAAGAACCCTTTCAACGGTGTAAAGCGCGGTATAATATTTTTCTTGATTATAAAGTTATACATTTTTTTAAATTCAAATCTTTTTTTGAATTTTTTAACGTAAGCTTAATGTATTTCATAAAGTTGTCGTAGAAATGTTGCTCATGTTGTAGCAAACATCTCAAATTTTTTCAGGATTGTCCAAAAAAAAAATTCAACCAGACAAATAGACAAGCTGCCTTCTTTTGGAAAAAGCTGTAAAAATCGAATTTCTTGAATAACAACTAACATAACTTATCATATCTAGCAAAATTGAAAGAAATGTCGCATGTCGGTTGGTTGAGATACCAATCGACGCTCATTTAGGAGTAGAATCTTGGGACTAAGACTTCTCCACCAGCCCCAATTTAGTGATTCACATTTTTTTTACTTTCACCTTAATTTCTTTTTACGTTTGGGTCTGTGGCTTATCATTATATAGTTTTTATATATCCTAGAATATATTAAATCTGTATAGATCGTTTAATAAGATCCGCAGCAGATCCGCATCGAGGAATCATGGTAGGGATGGTAAGCTATCCTGTTCAAACGATGATTATCCGGACCCTCCATATAACCCGTTTTGCGTCCGTTTGAAAAAGGTCTCTTTTCAACTATTTGACCAATCATTAACGAAAAATAAAGCGTATTTAAATAATTATTAGAGTTAAGTAATTTTATTTGTAAGACAAGGAAGAACACACACAACGCAAAAAGTGCACGCCCTAAAACCTCCTATATTCTTTAGGTTTATCTTAATCTCTTTATCTTTATTACTGTTGATCCTCGGCTAGACCGGCAGTTGCAAAACCCATTCGCAACAAGGTTTTCTTTGGTGATGTGATAAAGCGGCGTTATTGCTAACAGACGGTATTAGAAGGAGAATATATCAAGCTCGACCGCTGCGTTATAATTTGAAGAAAAAAACACGAAAGGAAAGCTAACTTCGGCGGAGCCGATGTTGATATACCCTTGCAGTTAAGGTTGTGCCATTTCTGATCGTTCAGTCATATGGCCGCTAAAGGATACAATAAATTTGGCAGAACAAATAAGATTGCCCAATAT
Organism: Drosophila pandora; assembly: GCA_021223865.1. Taxonomy (NCBI): domain Eukaryota; kingdom Metazoa; phylum Arthropoda; class Insecta; order Diptera; family Drosophilidae; genus Drosophila; species Drosophila pandora. The sequence continues at coordinate 47,100 of JAJJHT010011235.1, forward strand.
GGAATCCGTAGAAAGTCCCATCATTCTAGCTTAAAAGACACCAAAGTTATGCCAATTCCGATCGTTCAGTTATATGGCAGCTATAGGATATAGTCGGCCGATCCTTATAAAATTTGGCAATTCAGATTATTTTTTCAAAAATTGAATCTGTACCAAGTCCCTTCTAACTTAAAAAACAACAATGTTATGCCAATTCCGATCGTTCTATGGCAGATATAGGATATAGTCGGCCGATCCTTATGAAATTTTGTACAGAAGATATTTTGGCCAAATATAACATGTGTGGAAAGTCCCAACTAACTTAAAAAACACCAAAGTTATTGCATTTCCGATCAATCAGTTATATGGCAGCTATAGGATATAGTCGACCGATCCCTGCCGTTCCGACTTATATACTGCCTCAAACAACAAAAGGATGTGTGCGAAGTTTCAACTCGTTAAAACAGACAGACGGACGTGCTTATATCGACTCAGAAGGTGATCCTGATTAAGAATATATATACTTTATAGGGTCGGAGATGTCTCCTTCACTCCGTTGCACACTTTTGACCAAAATTATAATACCCTCTACAAGGGTATAAAAAGAGCAAATTATCTGCCTTATTTACCACAACTTTTCAATACATCTTTGCAAAGTTGGCTATTAGAAAGAAATCTACTCAGCCGGAACTGAACCAGAACTGTATTGAATACAGTAGGTAGTAATATTTAAGTTAAATATTCCCTAAAAGCAAGAAACGACGAGTCGAGATTCCAGGCTATATGATTCCCGGTACTCATACTTCTTAACCAAACGTTATTTACACTTTCAAAGCATAGATTCCCCAAATAATTTGTTTGTTTCGTACTAGTTTTTTGGTAATAGTTTTTTGGAGTACAACTCCAACTCAAACAATTTAATAAGAAAGAGAATGAAAAGTATACAACTCCTGTAAAAATGCTACGACTTTTTTTTCTTTTTCTTTTTCAAAAACTTTTCTTAGCCTTTAAAATAAACTTAATCTGCGTGGGTATCATAGTCTATGTGACAAATCTGATAGCTCTTTTTCAAATAGTCTTCGAGATCCGCGCGTTAAAAAATACTGCAAGCTAATTTGGAGAAGAATTATAATCACAAATTAGTGAAAAATATTAGCTAAAGTGAATAATAAAATTTAAATAAGCTTCATTATAAATAAAAGAACATATAAATAAAAGAACAACTTCCAGTAGAAAAATTCAAGAACATACATATTATTCTAAAATCACTTTCGCCCCCTTCCCCTCGTTCTCGGTATTTTAAATTTGACAAATAAATAGTTTTTTATTTATTTATTTGACAAAGTAAATAAATTTTAAATTTGACAAATAAAATAAATAGAAATTGTAGATAGCCATGACATTTTTAGAATACTGATTATAATAAGAAAATAAAAATCTTCCATAAGAAAATTTTTGAGAAAAAATCATAGAAGACCAAAAATTAATGTAAAAAATCTGAGATTTCAACTTTGGATGAGTATTCCAAAGATATGGTAACTGCTAGATACTATTTCTTTATTTTAGTTGGTTCACATACATTTCAAAAATGATGGTCATCTTGATGAAAATTTGATCAATTTCATCTCTTAGGTGTACCGCGGAATCTGTGAGTGATTGGACCTATGTTTGTTATGGACTTTGGTTCAGGGGAGCTTAAAGGTTATGGAGCAGGTGAAGTTATGCGTGGAGATTTTTTGCTGTTGGCCTGTGTTATTTGGTGTACATAAAAATAAATGCAGCGGTAAACTTATAATTTTTGCTTCCTACCGTTATCCGCTCATTTTGGGCCCATTTTGTTTAACAGAACGCTCAGTGCTTCAAATATCAAAATTATTCGACTATCTAATTAATAAATTATTTTTCTTATTTTAACGACCCTTGATTTGAAGAGAAAATTAAATGTTAAGGTAAAAAGAATTGCCGGTTAAGGAACGTTTGGAAGCTGGACAATTGCTAAAACAAATGAGTTTCAAGACCAAATCGAGCAATTAGATGAAATGGATGAATTTGGTGCCGAGGTGGAAGAATTAGCAATACCAATTAGCAATAACATAACCAAGGCAAGGGTTATGTCCTCATTTAATGCCTTCAATGCAGCTGAAGACTCCCGCCAAGCTTTTGCAATTTCTGCAGCCCCAACTCCAGTTCGACTTCCCAAAAATATAAGTTTATTTTAAGACTTTAGTAAACAAATATGTGAATATACCTGTAATCGAAAAATTTTACAAATCCTTGCCTTTTTTGTGAAGCCTTAGGAACTATCCATGCATTCCAGGTCACAGAGAGTAATTATGACAACGCTATTACTAGTCTTAAAAGAGTATATCAATACGAATGTCTCATCTTTGCCCCCACACGAAAATTTTCCAGCCGTCTGTGTCGGCGTCGGCGTAGGAGTCTCATCGACACTGCGTCATGGGTTAATGGATCATTATTAACCATAGGAGATGATTCTAAAATTGCAAATTCAATGAATAAGCTTTGAGTAGAGTAGATCTAGAAAAAAAAATGGGAAGAGTCACTGGATTATGATGATTACCGCTGTGATCGCAGCACCTGCTTGATGAAGAGGCAGGCAAACCAAAACAGAAGAAAACTAAGTTTAGCAAGCAACTTGATAGAATGGATATTTCCTTTGCCAACAACAAACCAGCGTGCAGTTATTATAATATTTTTTGGCCCAGTGCAGTCCGTTCGCTCGCCTACCTGTAATGCAAATGTTTGAGTTAATTAAGTCAGCCTCCCTCTGACTAAATTGTCTTCGAAAAGTTCACACAGCACCGAAGTGCAAATGGACCTCGCAAGATTGCAAGGTCGCACCATTAACTTTTGCACCGATTAACAGCAACATAACAGAAAATTACCTAGCGTTACCTTACCTTGTATGAAAATTCTCCTCCAGCAAAGGGTTTTGTTAGCGACGTCGATCGTAAGAGTTTGAACTAAAAATGGCGCTTGCCATCCCATGCTTCAAAAAACTCTAGTATGACAAATTCCTTATCTCCTCAACCTTCGGTCTGTAGCCTGAACTGCCAAAAAGAAATACTTGAGACAATAGGCAACGATTTGAAAAAATTCAGGTTGTTGGAAGAAGTACCATCTTCTAAAAAGATTTAGAATACCTTCAATAAATTTTTTTTTTTTGAATTTATGGAAGAATACGAATCCCTAGGTCATGCGTCCCCTGAAAGCAATGATGCTTATGCTACTCCACACTACTTTATACCCCACCAGTGTGGTCTTACGACCTCAAAGCACATCGACCAAACTACGAGTCGTTTTTGATGCGTCTTGTAAGACATTCACACAAAAATGTTTTAATGATCGGTTTCGGATAAATATATTCACTCTGATAGCCGACATAAACAAGATGTATCGCCAAGTAATAGTGAATGGAGCAGATAGGCGATACCAGTTGATAGTATGGAGAAAAGACCCATCTGAGTCCTTGAAATTGTGCAAGCTTAACAACGTTACATGTGACACTGCACCAGCCCCATTCCTGGCCATAAGGTTTTTGAAGAGGTTGAGTGAATCCGCAAAAAATACATTTCCTCGAGCTGCTAAAGTTATTGGGTCAGACTTTTATGTCTGTCAAAGTCAAAGGGTAATGGTTGCGTGGAGGAGCTAAAGACACTTAAGTCTGAAGTAACTCAGGTTCTTCAAAACGCTGGGCTTGAATTGAGTAAGTGGTTTTCAAACTCACCTTAAGTTACTGCGTCCAAGAGTACTGTTATGCCAATAACACTTTCGGACTCAGAGCTGACTTAAGCATTAGGAATCGCTTGGGTTCCCAAAGATGAAGTGTTTAAATTTGAAATTGATACTTCAGTCATGGGTCAAAGGGAGTCTAAGCCGAAAATTCTTTCGGTGACATCAAAGCTATTCAACCCCCTTGACTTATTAAGCCCAATCCTTATTAAAGGAAAGATCCTGTTGCAGGAACTTTGGTTTAATAAGCTAGACTGGGATGAGTCGATTTCGCTGCATTTGGAACCTGCGTGGAACAAAATTTAGCTTGCCTTGTCACAGTTAGAAGACATCTCAATACCGAGATTTTTGATGAGTTAGCAGAAGTCACCAATTCAAATCCAAGCCTTTTCTGACGCATCGATGAGAGCCTATGGAGCCTGCGTCTATATTCGTTGCAAATCTGCAGAAGGTATTAAAGTCTCGTTGTTGACTGCAAAGTCCAAAATAGCGCCGCTCAAGACAAAGACGCTCCCCCGTCTTAAGTTATGTGCCGCTCACCTTCTCGCACACCTCTGACGCAAAATTAAGCCTCTCATTAAAGTACCCATCGATCGAAGTATATATTGACCAGATTCAGAAGTTTGTCTTCATTGAATTCGTTCCCATCCATCGTCGTTGTTAACGTTCGAATCAAATAGAGTTGCTGAGATTCAAGAGTGGTCAGAGGATGGCAGCTTGTACCAACAAAACAAATCCTGGCAGATATTGTGTCAAGAGGTGGAGACGTAAAGGAAACGGTAGAATCGATCTAGTTCATAAGTTCATAGTTTTAACCGGAGCCGCAGGATAAGTGGCCAACGAGTTCCCAGTTCGATCCGTCAGTAGAGCTTTTGCAGATGGAAACAAAAAAAAAATGCGATCGGATTAATCGCAATGGTCTACACCTCGTATTTATTGGAAGTGATAGAAGTATTTTCCACTCACCTAAAACTGCTCCGAGTGTTCGTTTCCATGTTCCGCCTTATATATAAGGTAATTTAAAAAACTAATATGTACTTTTGATAGCATACCTTCACCTGTCGATTATTGAAATTAAGCTTGAAATTAAGAGTATTTGTCCATGAAGCCCCTGAGGCTGGGTTTATTCTTTCGTTGTTGCGGGTTGGGGGGCGATTAGCTAATGCTCTTATATCGTATGATGCCAAGTTTTCAGTATTATTAACGAAGCGCTCTCAATTTGCAAGTCTTACATTACCATTTTTGTTAGTTTTGCGTCCAAGGTAGTTCATTTAGATGTAGTGTCTGATTCATCAACTGATTCCTTTTTATTAGCATTTCAAAGGTTCGTCGGGCGCCGAGGATGTCTCGTCGGAGCGTGTCGCAACTTCGCAGCACTGTGGCAGTGAAATGAGGACAAAGCGGGAACTGCGAACTGCGACAACACGCTTGAAAAGGATTTGCGTCATACCGCCGCGGGCTCCACACATGGGCGGACTATGGAAGTCAGGTGTGAAGACACCAACTCCGAGGACCAAAGGGTCAGGCTCGCCGTCGAGAGCACTAGCTTTAGAGCTGTTTTTTAAATAGCAGCCCACAAGCTGACGAGATTGCCAGATGGTTGGAGCCGGATGGAGGCCTTCAACGGCGCCGGTGTAAATGTAATATATATAGATTTGTAAATAGATTTTATTTAGATAGTAAATATAAATGGATATTTGTTGAATTTAATTTGGAGTTGTCAAGAAAGTCTATTAAAAGTTAACATAAGTCGGACGGGGAGCGAAAGAAAAGGTCGGTTTCGTTCTTTTGTGAATGCGCCGCAATAGATAACTAAGTGCTNATTCTTGCTGTTGCATTGAAGAGGTTTTACTACTGTTTTTTTTTAATTTTTAATTCTTTGGGAGAGTGTACGCAGAAAAATTAGAGTGCTATTTTGGACCCACTTGATATATCCCGACTATGCGGACTATGGAAGTCAGGTGTGAAGACACCAACTCCGAGGACCAAAGGGTCAGGCTCGCCGTCGAGAGCACTAGCTTTAGAGCTGTTTTTTAAATAGCAGCCCACAAGCTGACGAGATTGCCAGATGGTTGGAGCCGGATGGAGGCCTTCAACGGCGCCGGTGTAAATGTAATATATATAGATTTGTAAATAGATTTTATTTAGATAGTAAATATAAATGGATATTTGTTGAATTTAATTTGGAGTTGTCAAGAAAGTCTATTAAAAGTTAACATAAGTCGGACGGGGAGCGAAAGAAAAGGTCGGTTTCGTTCTTTTGTGAATGCGCCGCAATAGATAACTAAGTGCTTAAGTGTAAATACGAACGTATTGTTCGTATTGTCGTCGGTTGTGATTGTTTAATAACACATTTTTTCGGAATAGTGAGATAAAATAATCTCATCGAATACCGATCATTCAATTATATGGAAGCTATAGGACATAGTCGGCCGATAGGACACAGGCAGTTTTACTTGGGATCCTAGTATACAAGCCATTATTTTGGAGATAAAGTTACCTTGCCTTTCGTTTTGCCTGTGGTACTAAAGTAGCAAAAAGGCGATAGCGTGCCAAAATGCTAAGTCTGTATGCCACCACAAGCGCATCGCTTATGTCGCTTGCGTCGCTTGGCCTATGCTGACGATGTATAATCCAACACTTCCTTCGATGGACTGGAGGGTCATTAAGACATTAAGACTTCCAAATCGCTGTAGGGTCTTTTAAGCTGAAGACATAGCTATGAAGGAAGCACTTAAATCTCGGAACATGCGGCACTCATAATAGAATATATGTACATGTTCTCATCCAATGCTACGAAATGACGGAGCAGCATGACATCTGCCTCATATGCATACCCAGTCACAGGGACCATGAGGGAAATTGTGTCGCAGACGAATTAGCAAGGGCAAAGACCACCAACCCCCTCCTTCCGGAAAAAAAAACGGAGAAAAATTGTATCGGAGGCTTCTGCCTCTGCCCGGCACTTTGGCGAAGCTGACTTAAGCTCTATGTAGTCGCTACAATAACGAACCTAACTAACCTAACTAAGAGATCTCTCCACAAAGACTGGTAGCTTCCAGCCGACCCAGAAGGATAGGTACATAAGCTCTATTAGACAGGAAGCAAATGGATTAATGATGAGATGCAAAAAGCCTTTAGAATAAAGTTTCGGGAGGTCGCTACATGGTCTCTGGCATTCTGGTAGGTTAAAGATAAAGATTGGTTAAAAGTTGTTTCGTGGCTCTAAAATGTGCGAGTTTCACTCCCACAAGCCACAAGCCAAATCAATAACAACGGGCTTTGCGTGTCGGACTGTGAAATATTAGATCTATTTTTTGGCTTCGTTTCAAACCTACCACATTGCCCCAGTGATTGTTCTCATTATTTTGGACTGAGTTCTTCAAACTTTTACCTCTTCAACTATATTCTTCAAAATATCAATAGTGCTGTTGATGGCATACCCCAAAAGCTTGGAGCCATAGATTAAAATATGTTTTAGTACGGTGTTGTACAGCAGAACTTTTTAAACAAGATAAAGTTTGGCCTATACATGGCCTTTAGTTTGGCCAGTGCCATGTATTTCTTTTATGTTTCTACTTTGACGAGATGAATGTCTAATTGAGGTATTGTATATGTAAGGCATCTGGAGGGGCTTGGTATAGCTGTGTTGTCTGCAATGGTGTATGATGCAAGTTAAGTTTGTTTTTGGTCTAAGAATGCTGCTTTGTGGGATTCCGGCGTGTTTTTTTCTAAACCCAAATTGATTTCGGCGAATTTTTCATTCTTGCTGTTGCATTGAAGAGGTTTTACTACTGTTTTTTTTTAATTTTTAATTCTTTGGGAGAGTGTACGCAGAAAAATTAGAGTGCTATTTTGGACCCACTTGATATATCCCACTGGACCCACTGGAGATATGCATTCATATCATTATCATTATAAATGTTGAGCGATCAGCATTTTGATAGCAACCGAATTAAAGACGAGATTCAATTGTTTATATTAAATTTATTGAGCTAATTCCGCACAATAAAACAAAATAGCGGCCCGTCAATTACAACTCCCAAAATACAACAAGAAGAAGAACCGCTTTGGCGGAGAAGCTCCTCCAAAGCTCCCAAAAGCGCATGCGCTACAAAATGACAACAAAGTGCATACGAATCTGGGAGACAAAAGAGAAGATTAAACGCCGCTGCAGATAAACAATTTATCAATATTCTAATTAGCCTATCTGGTGGCTGCTTAGCCCAACAATCAATATAATACATTGCCCGAAATCTTGAATTGAGTGATATTTTTCAGCGAAAAAAAATAAAAATCACAAATAATGATAATAAGATTTATTATTGATTTTTTCGCTCAGAAAATAAAGATTGTTTGTGTTTTTTTTCTCAGAAATTTTTGGGTTATAAATTAAAAATTATAACAATTATCATTACTTACGGTCCCCGGTTCGAAGGTGAACAAATAGCAGTTTTTTAATTAACTTTGATAAGCACGGAAGGAGGCTAATTAGCGGATCCCAAGAAGTTTGGGACTTGTCTGTAATTATAATAACAAATGACTTTTTCATTGGTGGAGAAAGTTTTAGGTGATAAATTTTACAATTTTACTGCGTGGCTCTTCCTCTGCACCTGTTGTCGCTGTCTTCACTGTTGCTGTTGTCACCGCTCTGCTCCTGTTGTCGCTGCTGCCGTTGACCAGCTGCTGTGGCGTCGTCCCTCTTGATGTCGGTGCTTTCATCGCGCTTCTATAGCCGCGTCTCCGCTCCTGGCTTACTGAGTTTCGCCTTTACGCCGGGGCCGGCACCTGATTCTTATTGGTCGCCAATCGTCACCTCCCTGGTATAAGTCGGCAGGATGTGCTTTCTTGGAGCCTGCAGCCAGACAATCTCGAAGGTTCTTCCTAACCCTAAGGACGCCAAACACCGGCATGCATACGCCCTGCAGGATTTGTGGCCAACCAGATATTGGGCGTCGCGCCCCCTTCACTTCAGGTGATCACTGTGCGTACGCCCCAGTAAGCCTGGATCGGGAGTCTTCTGACCGTTGTGTACCTAATTGGTTTCATTGTTGACCAGCTCAGGGCTTGAACTCCTAAGCTGGTCATTGCTGTCAGGAAGAGATAAGCCATATGCCAGACCGGTGCCAGTCTCTATGCTTCGATTCCAGGATACCTGCCGTGTCTGGGAAACTAACCAACCCAACTCGTTTTACCCTCAGCTTCAGTTGGGCCAAGGATCCTGGATCCCTGGACTCTTGCTGTTGCTACTCCGTACCCCCTTCACTTCCGATAGAGTTTCTCCTCCACCGAACTTTCTAAGCACGCCCGCTTCTGAGGGCCGTTACGTTCCACTCTTGTCTCTGCTTTTTCCTGCTCCTTTCGAGCACAGAAACGCTGATTCTCCGAAAACTGTTATGGTCCACGTTTTCTCCGCTTTCTCCTGCTTCCGTGCACTTCCTAGCTGCAAGGGATTATTGAGTTGCCATTCACTTTAAGAAAAACTCTATCAGGTTGTTTATACGCCCAGTTTTGGTGGAGTGCAGCCGTGGATTCTCATATAGAGACCTCTGTGAAAGGGACATTTCCGACCCTATAAAGAATATATATTCTTGATCATGATCACCTCCTGAGTGGATATCAGTATGTTCGTCTGTCTGTCTGCTTGGCTGTTTATGCGCAAACTAGTCTGTCAGTTTGAAATGGATCGACTTGAAACTTTGCACATATCCTGCTTTTGCCGGTCGATCAGTCGTCTATATCATTTAGCTGTCATATAACTGATTGATCAAAAATGCCAGAACTTTCGTGTTTTTTAAGTTAGACAAGTAGGACTTGACACAGATTTTGGTCAAGCAGTCGTCGCAAGACTGGCTGGCGATAATTTATTGAAATTGAAATCCGTGACGTCATTCAGCCGTTGTTATGTCTCTCAATCCACTCTCGTTCCACCTTATCTGCCGTAATGCGCTATCTCTGTCTCCAGACAGGCTCTCACATCGCTCCACAGCATCAAGCGTTGAGCCACGCCCGCGTTCTGACTCCTTCGTAGTTGTTGAGCGATCAGCGTTTTGATAGCGATCGACTTAAAGACGAGATTCAATTGTTTATATTCAATTTATTGAACTAATTGATTCTTCTCCTTTTCTCCTTCTGCATAGGGCAATCCAGCCTCCCGCGATAGTCCATTGCGTCCAGAAAGCACCCATCCAAATAGTGTATTTTGGGCAACTGGGAGGCAGTGACCTAATTGGATTTGGCCAACTGACAATAGGTTGTAGAACAGGCTGGCTCCAATTAGCAGGTCCACACCCTGCGGTCTGTGGAAGTTGGGATCATCCAGCGCTACGCCGTGAGGAATCTTCCATTTCGAAATATCAATTTCAAGGCTGGGCTGACAGTCCGCAATATGAGAAACTATAACCGCCTCTAGGTTCGCACAATATGTGGTTAGTCGAGACTTCATACACACATTAACGGAGGATCCATCCGTAGCAAACTCAGTGCCGCCGAGACCGGCGACCGTTACACAGCTTTTGGTGCCACGAAGCTGAAGTTGACTTGCCAGCCGCGATGAGATAAGGTGAACTTGTGAACCAGACTCCAATAACACTCTGCAAGGCAGAAAGGCACCTGATCGACCAAGGATGAGGATATTGGCGGTTGGCAGAAGCACTTCAGTAGGGCGACCCTGCCAAAACACCACACAGGGCGCATAGAGCTGGACGGGCGTTAATAACCATGCACGACGATCGGTTATTCGAAGATCTGCCTCGGCCCACTTGGTTAGCTGGTGGATACGCAGCCAAAGAAAAGTCGACGCATTCAAGAGTCTGGCACCTTTGCTTCAAGAATCGTGCCATGGACTCCCAAGACGGAAGGCTGTCGTTGTTTCCGGCGAGAGCGTCTTCTCACTTGGCTTTTGTGGCAGGATCCAACTTCTGAAGGACAATCTGGATGAGCAAGCATCCTTGGATCTCGGCAGCTGATCCGGAACTCATGAGAGCCCGCATATGCCCATTGAACCGATGCGACAGCTCCCGCAACGTAGCAACAGAACCTGGCTCGACCACACGAAGCTGCAGGATCTCGTTGATGTGAGACTGGAAAACTAATCGCCGATTACTAAACCGATTGCGCAATAGGTCAAGAACCACATCGTAGTTCGCGTCAGTAATTTCCAGTGCTCTCACCGTCTCCAAGGCTGACTCGCGCAGGCATGAAATGAGCCACCGGAGCTTTTCCCTTTTTGTTAGGTGAGGATGGCTGTCAATCGTCGTCTTAAAAAGGGCAAAGAAATCCGGCCAGTCAACATAGCCGCCGCTAAATGTTGGCATCGGCAACGGTGCTAAGGATGGGGCTGGCTTGTATGGCATGGGTGAGACACCGGCACCGTCGAGAAGTGTGGAGTGGGCAGCGATTCTCATGGAGTGCTTGGCAACCTCCACCTGAATGTCACCCTGCACATCAGTCGCCAGCTGCGAGAATCTCCAATAAAGCTCACTCCCGATCTCGCTGAAGTTAAGCTCCTCCAACTCTTCTTGAAGCGCGGTGAACCGCTCACGCAAACGCTTCTACTGACTCCAGCGCCATAATGGTGCCATCCCCATTCCGCGCTGCAGTCTTCACCTTATGATGCAGCGCCTCCATCTCCGGGCAGGTCACCTCTGCTCTTCTCCGCAGCATCCTTTCCCGGCTTGCGGCAGCAGATCCAATAGTTCCACATCCAGACTACATCCCGCAAATCTGCAGCGCTAGTGATGCAAATCGAAAACCAATCAATTGCCGGATCATAGTAGAATAGTAGCACTGCGTCTGCGGATTCACTCAATTTCGTTATGTCTAGCTTGCTGTTGATGTGTTTGATGTGCACGAACTCGTTGCATTCTTAGCGTATCTCCTACATTGTCACTCACTAAAGAACACAATTCTGACATAGCAATTGATTATAGTGCCGACAAATCAGTAAACATATGGGGAAATAAAAAAAATTTGTAAATATTGTAAGGCGTTAACGTACACTGCTGAATCTACTGGATTATGTTGCGCTGAAGGCAAAATAAAATTGCCACAATTGGTCCCACCACCAGATCCTTTACGCTCTTTAGTTTCTGGGATTGGAAATGATTCGAAGCACTTCTTGACCAACATTCAAAAATATAACAACTGTTTCAGATGACATCATTTGGTGCTACACATATTATACAAAACAATTTCATGCCCACTTTTAAGGTATTATATAAAAATATTCAAGTTTGTATTAAAATATATATATAGGAAATAATTAATGGCCAAATTTTAAAGAATCACAGATACAAGGACAATTTTATCACTTACTGGGAACTCTGTTACCACTACCTGATGCAGATCATCAATTTTTACAAATTAATTTTATGGGCAATTCAGATGCGGAAATTAATAATCGTTGTGCTCACAATCCAATAGCGAAGAGAACCATTGTCCAACAATTACAAATGTTTCTTCATCAGAATAACAATTTAGTAAACATGATCAAAATAGCATTGGATCGGATGCCATCTGATAGCCATAATACTGGAAGACTGGCTGTGAAAAAACTGATGAATAACGTCATTGAGGCGACAATCATAAAAGGAAAATTCCAAGGAGAGGAGGTCTTGATCCCGCGGATACCGATGATTCCGACGGACATACCATTTGATCTTAAACGCTTACAATTTCCAGTACGTCTGGATTTTGCGATGACCATAAATAAATCGCAAGGACAATCGTTAGAAGTTTGTGGAATCAACTTGGAATTTCCCTGTTTTGCGCATGGACAATCAGACGTCGCGTGTTTGCGCGTCGGAAAACCGTCTTCTTTGTTTATTTACGCACCACAAAACAAAACAAAAAATTCAGTTTATGAGATAGCTTTAAATTAATTAACAGACTGTATTTTAACAGTGTGTGGCGGTGAATATGAAATTTAAATCTTATAAATAGCCAGTATTTCAGGAAAACTCTGTTTTGTAAGTAAGCAACATGATGTAACGAAAATAATAATAAAACTTCATTTTCTATTCAATAAATGAAGTTGAATAAAATAAGAGGGTACTCTTTAATTTTTGGGATTGAAAATGATTAAAATGATAGCTTCGCGAAATTTAAATTTAAAAAAAATTATCTGATACAGTAAGAACTGAAAAATTTTAAATTTTGTCACAAAAGAAGATTTTGAACGCAACAAAAAAAAAAACAACAGCTGGCAGTAAAAAGTCCGCCGGGTCAGCTAGTATTATATATATATAAATCAAACCGAATTTGTATTTATTAAAAACCTGGAATTCTGAACGTTATTTACAGCTACCAGAAAACGCTCGGTAGCTTAACATTTGGTGAATCCCGACGTATTTGTGCTTGGCAAAATAATTAGTTAAATTATTTTCCATTGAAAATCTGTGCTGCGAAGTTTGAAATATAATGGAAATTGAAACATTAATTAAAACATTATTTGGGTTGTGCTTTGTGCGCGAAATATAAACATATATAGGCTTACATACGCATATTGCATCCGTTGTTCGCAGAGTGCTACAATCGCCCATAATTATGTTGCACAGTGGGTCGTGAGTTATTAATGAATAAAGGAACTAAATTAAATTTTTTTTGCAAAAATGAACCCGTTTTTTGAGTGTGGCTCCACTTGAAGAAACCTCTTTTTGAGTCAAAGTGCCGTTGTCCTTTTTAAGAATCAAGGATTGCTGACTTCCTTAAAAGCGGTGGAGACATCTCCGGAGGCAATGATAAATGTGCGGCTTAGCAAATTTGAAGGCATCTCGGCATTGCAATGCGTCAAGCTGCCGAGCGTGTGGACGCAGGCATCGAAGTCTGATGCATTTTGGTGGCAATTCGCCAGTTTAAGGCCAACACCCCTCTCCCGAGCTATTTCTCGTTCAGCGTCCGCCGCCTTCAATTCTTTCGTCGCTAAGGATCGTTTAGGTGATGTGATGTGATGTGATCCTGCTAGCCACTGCCATTATTCTGGTCAGGAACCGCTCCGGAGTTCTACTGCCCTGCCGAGCGCTGATCGATTCTGGCTCGCAGGTACACCTAGTCACTTCACGGATGGCGTACCAGCTGCAGCTGCGGAAGATAAGGTCTCCTGTGTCTGTATCCGGTGGAAGTGACGCAGGGTTCTCTACGGATGGGTTTTCTGTGCAAGTCAGCTTGCAATCCCAATGCTCTGACTACTCGGCTCAAGTAACTGCGATCGTAGCCTCCAACATCACTGACTTTTAGCCCAATTTTGCATTGCATGTCAGCTCTTGGAAAATTCCCGCCAATGTAAAGTTATCGGATTGTCATTTTCATTAGCCTCAGCCAGTTGAGGATTTGTTGGATTTGTTAATTGGAGCTGGATTATTTTTACAAGCTGCTTTTTTGGGACAAATTTATCTGTCTCCTGAAGAATTGTCTCATCAGCCCGAACTGCGCACTCAGTATTCCGCCTTTAAAAAAGAGTATCTTAATCTAGGTCATGGTCCCTGGTTGCATCGCCGCCGGAGTTGCATCGAGATGGAAAATATTTTCTGCCACATCACTGTGTGCTAAAGAAGGACAGCACAACGTCGAAACTTGGAGTGGTGTTCGACTTTTCCATTGTTACCACCTCCAGTTATTCTTTGAATGACATCTTAATGGATGGGCCGGTTATCCAACCTAAGCTTTTTTACATCCTGCTGAGTTTCGTTCCCATACGGTAGCGCTGACTGGCGACATTTGTAAGGTGTACCGTTGTGTAAGGATGGCTTCGTACGACAGCTACTTGCTGTGAATTTTGTGACAAGATTCCCCGCTGGAGGAGCTGCAAACATATAAATTTGACACTGTTACTAATGGAACAAAGCCGGCCAATCTATCTGTGCTAGTGATGCACCAATTGGCTAAGGACGAGATTGAAGACTTTCCAGTGGGATCCGAAATTTTGCTTCGAGATTTTTACGTCGATGATCTTATTTCTGGTGGCAGCACCAAGCATTTTATGGCATAGCATAGATTTCAGCGCATTTGTCCAAGGGCGAATTTCAGCTGCGGAAGCGGTGCTCCAATTTCCCTAGCGTGATGGCCAGTGTGCCTAAAGAGGATCGGGAGTCTCATTTAACTTTTGATGACGGCAGCCCTTTCACGAAAACGTTAGGATTGACTTGGCATCCTTCCACTGATCAGGTGCTGCTTTAGTTTCCTGCTCGTCAGTCCACTTGAAGCCGTCTCGCCGTTCTGTCTTATCATCAATAGCGCGGCTATACGATCCTCAGGGCCTTGTTGGTCCAGTCGTTACTATGGCCAAAATATTCTTCCAGAAGCTGTGCTGAGAGCATCTTTCTTGGAATGAAAGCATACCTACTACTGGAGTTACGCTTGTTTTTGAAGAGGAACAGACTTTATACTTGCGAAGCCTGAGCCATCTCAATTCAAAAAAAAGCCTAATCAAAAAAAAGAAATTAAAGAGTTGACTTTGAATGAAAAAAAATACTATTCGGGGTAAGAAAAGGTTAAAGGAAATCGGGTATTACAACTTTATATTTTTCGAATATCCTTAAAGGATAATTAAAACACTGTAACGGTTTGGCACATGTCCTAAAGGTATTTCGATCTACTAACAGGCTCCAGCCGTGCTCAGGGAAAGTGGGCGTGGTTCTTGTACCTTCAGTAGGGACATGGTCGTCACGCGAATCGTCGTAGGTCAAATAGGAAAGGGACTGGGAGAAGGATTCCTAAATAGCATCGTGAGGGGGAGGGGGAGAGAAAAACAAATTCCTCGACTAAGATCAATGTAGGTGGCGAGATTCCTTACGGTGCCTAAACAAAAGATCTAGTCTAAATTCATTTTAGCTAACGCTATAATTCAGGTAAATCTCTTATATTATAAAATAAATTAACATCAGGTGGTTTGCATTAACCATAAGATAAAAAAAAAGATATCTTCGATGATAATTAATATTAATATGGCCGTAATTATAACAATTCAATAGTAAAGATAATAATAATTAAAGATAATTAAAGATAATAATTCAGGTTTGCTGCTTAAAAAGAGTAATTTTTTTTAATTGGATTGCTTAGAAATAATAACTCAAGACGTTTTTAAAAATGATATAAAAAATTGATAATTATGGATTTTTTTTTTCATTTGGTAAACTATACGTTAGGGTATTTGAAATTGTTGGAAATTTTTGTCCTCTCTCGCTGGGATATTTAATAATGTATTTACGTGTTATTTGTAATTTTTTTTATAAATACAAAAAATACAAAAAAAAAATCCATGACTCCACAGGCAGAGGGGTTGATGTTACCGGCGGACATCCGAATTTTAGCGACGGGCGCAATCCCTGAAGCTTGGTGATGGTGCTGGTGCTTATTTTGGATGGATGCCGGGTTTAATCCACGGGCATCGAGGGTCATCCAGCAACAAAAATCCGCTAAACGGGAAAATAAACACTAAGCCAATGCAGGGAATGGCATGGAGCTTAATATTTTCGCACCCCTATTCTAATAACAAAAAAATCACACACTAATTTTTTTTTTCTCCACGAGGTTGGGTCACTGTTCTAATAATTTTTATGTACAAATTAAATGATCTGACCGCAGTGAGATTCAGAAGAAAAGTGAAATCAGGTGGCAGACAGGAAATGCCTCTTTTGGTTGTCACTTTTTGACAGTAGGCACCTGTGGGTAGGTGAATTCCCAAAGGGGAGCAGCTGTGGGGGAGTGTGAATGTCAATTGGGGTCAGCTGAGCCTATCGATATTTTTAATTAGCTGCATTGGGTCAAAGAGACCATATGTTTTTTGTTTACTATTTTGTTTTTTAATTTTCAAATTATTTTTTTATATATTTATTTTTTGTTTTGGGTTTGATCCAACGAGCGACCCCCACAAGGAGCAGAAAAAACCTAGATCTACCGGAACAGACTCCACAAGAGTCAGTTCTTAGAAATCATCAGCACATAAGAGAACTATCAATATGCAGCTAAAATTATGTTCGAGCATCTTTTATAATTGGACTTGACAATATCAAAATTGCCGCACTCTGGACTATCTTAGTATCAGTTGGAGTGAAATTTATGCTGCTTAATAAAGGCTCGGGTAAGGAGAGGAAAAAGAAGAGTATGAACCACCGAGTAATGCACAAGAAAAAAAAAGAAGATGAACCAACCTATTCCATCTTAGATAAGACGACGAAGTACCCAACTAAAAGCGATTAGAAATAAGTGTTATTTCGGAATCCGATCAGATAAAGTTATCGTCTTTGCTAGAGATGACAATGCGACGACTTAAATGCATGGAATCGCACATTGGGCGAATCCAACAACTTAGGATCTTCGAAAACAGCTACTAAGAAGAAACAAAGAACCTAAATGTGTACGTAAAATAAAAGAAAACGATACAGACGAAAGAAATTTCTGGTATTGGACGCAAATTTAGAATTATATTCCAATTCCAGAAAGGTTATGCATGCTTTAACAGGAAGCGTCAAGGTTGAAAAGAACTTAAACCATATAAAATTTTGCGAATGTGTTGGGACCCGAATACTGACGAATTCATATTCACCAGTAAACTTAGAGCTAGCAAGCTACCCGAAAATCAGGCGTCAACAAAAATAACCATTTTTAGTGTGATTATGCCTATATTTAATCCACTCGGTTTACTTGGATTTTACATTGCAATGTATTGTAGTAAAAAGGCCTTCCAGGTATTCAACAATTAAATAATAACAGTAGTTTTTAGTTTCTTTAGTTTCAAAATTCTTTTGAATACTTTTTCCTTTTTGCTTCTTTTCAACACAACTGGTCCGATTCAAGTATAAGATTAAAGTGAATGCAATAGAAATTAGCTCTTTTGTGTTACCAGCTTGTGTTTGGTCAAGAATCTTTTGCTTGTATAAAGTTAGTCATAATAATGATCCCCTTCCGTCTAGAAATAGTTTTAGAATCAAATTAAACTAGTTCTAGGATTAAGGAAAAACCCAGTAAAACCTCAATCAAATCATTGGTTAAATAAAACTTCAAACAAATCAAAAATTCATAATTTTGTTAAACTAAATTATCAGTTTATTTTGGACTAAATTTTATTCTGCAAGGGTATGCAGAGGGTATTATAATTTTGGTCAAAAGTGTGCAACGCAGTGAATGAGACATGTCCGACCCCATAAAGTATATCAGGATCAGTATCACCTCCTGAGTCGATATGAGCATGTCCGTCTGTCTGGTTCTACGCAAACTAGTCTCTCAGTTTTAGAGCTATCGAGTTGAAACTTTGCACATATCCTTCGTTGCACACATTTTCTTTGCATGCAGTATATAAGTCGGAACTGCTAGGATCTGTCGACTATATCCTATAGCTGCAATATAACTGATTGATCGGAAATGCCATAACTTTGGTGTTTTTTAAGTTAGAGGGTTAAGGGTTGGGATATTCCACATGGTGTATTTGGAAAAAATATTTTATGTACAAATGTACGACTTAATATTTTACGACTATATCCTAAAGCCGCCATATGACTGAACGATCGGAAATGGCACAATCTTAACTGCAAGAGTATATCAACTTCGGCGCCGCCCGAAGTTAGCTTTGCTTTCTTGTTTAATTTTAATTTCGGTACAAAAAAACGAAAACAATAATGATTAATTAATTTAATAAATTACTTTTAATTAAAATTTTATTTTAAAGTAATTCTGTGAATTATAATTTTTTTATTTTTAAGATTGCCCAAAATGGAATCCGTAGAAAGTCCCATCATTCTAGCTTAAAAGACACCAAAGTTATGCCAATTCCAATCTGATTTGTTGAATTTCATAAGGATCGGCCGTCTATATCCTATAGCTGTTATATAACTGATTGATCGGAAATGCTATAACTTCGTTGTATTTCAAGTAAGAAGGATGGGAGTTTCAATGGATTCCTCTTTTGTCAAAATAATTCGATATGCCGAATTTCATAAAGATCGGCCAACTATATACGATCCGCTATATACCTAATAATATAAGATGCGTGGCGCCACCTAACGGACTGCGACTCAACTGCAAGGGTATAAAAACTTCGGCTCCGGCCGAAGTTAGCTTTCCTTTCTTGTTAAAAAATTTTTTTTTTATTAAAATTTAAATAATTTTTAAATATTTAAATTGTATCGAAGTCACTTCTTTTTAGAAATAATTTTATAGAATGGAGAGTAATAAACCCATACTTAATTTCACCCTTCATGATTCATGATTTAAAAAAAAGATTAAATGTTAAAGTAAAAAGCATTCGGCGGTCAGAGGGACGTTTGGAAGCTGGATCACTTCCTCTAGAAAAGACCGAGCTAGAATGCAGGCTTCAGGTTTTCGATGAGACAATTTCTAAAGCAAATGAGTTGCAAGACCAGATCGAGCAGTAAGACGAAATGGATGACTTTGGAGACGAGTTGGAAGAATTAACAATCACAACCAAGGCAAGGATTATTTCCTAATATAATGCCTTCAGTACAGCTGGGGACTCCCGCCCAGCTACTACAATTTCTGCAGCCCCAAATCGAGCTAGACTTCCCAGTTTAGCATTACCAAAATTCAGTGGAAATTATTCGGAGTTCATAAATTCGAGAGTTTGGTACACAAAGATGTGAACATTCCTGTTATTGAGAAATTTAATCATTTAATTTCTTGCCTCTTTGGTGAAGGCTTAGGAACTATCAAGGCATTCCAAGTCACCGAGAGTTATTATGAAAAAGCTAGCGCTAGTCTAAAAAGAGTCTATGATAACGAATGTCTCATCTTTGCGAACCAAATAAGTCAAGTCTTCAGCCTTCCGAAAATATCCCAGCCGTCTGCGTCGTCGTTGAGGGGTCTCATTGACACTGTGTCATCGCTTTATGGATCATTATTATACAAAGGAGATGACACTCAAATTGAAAACTCAATAATTATATATTTAGTTTTGAGTAGAGTAGGTCCAGAATTGCCACTGTGGTCTGATTTCGAAAAAAATATTAAATCGGAGGTACTAGCACCTATCCGAGACTGGCAAAATAAAACAAAATAAATAAAAATAATAGAAGTTCGTTGGCTTGCTCCTCTGCCAACACCAAACCAGCTTGCAGCGATCAACACGATCAAGACCATTTTTTCACCCAGTGCAGTACGTTCTCTCGCCTTGCTGTAATGCAAAGGCTTGATTTTGTTAAGTCAGCATCTCTCTGTTTAAATTGTCTGCGAAAAGATCGTAAGCGTTCGAACAAAAAATGGCGAGCATATATTGGCCCGAGCATTACTTAACTCAGGGTCACAAATGAACTTCATTACTGAAGAGCTTGCTCAACGCTTATAGATCCGTAGGGATTAATCGTGCATCAACTTGATTGGAATTGGCCAATCTAATTCACAAGTAAAGGGAAAGATACTCACCGTGGTGAAGTCGAGAATCAATGGTAGCGAATTTCCGTTCGACTTTTGGATTTTAAAAACCATTTCACGCTATCACCCTGACCAGTCAGTGAACGTGAAAGATTGGACCCTGCCAAAGAACTTGTCCTTAGCAGACCCATATTTTTATAAACCTCAGCGGATAGATATGCTGATTGGAGCTGAGTCATTTTTCGAACTTTTGTCCGTTGGCCAAATAAAGCAAGGTTCGAACCATCCTATACTGCAAAAAACGCTTCTTGGATGGATAGTATCGGGAAAATACATGGCAATTCCTGAATTACACGAAAATGACTATGACAAAAGCCTGAATTGCCAAGAAGAAATATTAGAATCAATAGATCACAATTTTAAAAAATTCTGGTCATTGGAAGATGGAACTTCCTCTAAAAAGATGTTGTCGCCAGAAAAGGAGTTGTGTGAGGAACATTGTCGAAAGACTACTGGAATACTGCCTTCAGGTATACGAATACGAATCCCTAGGTCATATGTCCCCTGTAAGCAATGATGTTCTTGCTACTCCACACTACGTAATACCCCACCAGTATGTCTTACGGCCTCAAAGTACAACGACCAAACTACGAGTCGTTTTTGATGCGTCCTGTAAGACATCCAAAACAAAAATGTTTAAATGATTTGTTGATGGTGGGTCCAACAATTCAGGAAGAGCTGCACTCAAATCTCCTTCGTTTTCGGCTAAACAAATTCGATCTGATAGCCGACATAAAAAAGATGTATCGCCAAGTAATGGTGAATGAAGCAGATAGGCGATACCAGGTGATAGTGTGAAGAAAAGAACCATCTGAGTCCTTGAAATTGTGCAAGCTCTGTTTGCACACCGTTACATATGGCACTGCACCAGCCCTATTCCTGGCCATAAGGTGTTTGAAGAGGTTGAGTGAATCCGCGAAAAATACATTCCCTCGAGCTGCTAAAGTTATTGGGTCTGGGTTGCGCGGAGGAGCTAAAGGCAATTAAACGCTGGGCTTGAATTGAGTAAGTAGTTTTTAAACCCGCCTAAAGTTACTGCATCCGAGGGCACCGTTATGCTAATAACACTTTCGGACTTAGAGCTGACTTAAGCATTAGGAATCGCTTGGGTTCCCAAAGATGTCGTGTTTAAATTTAAAATTGATACTTCAGTCATAGGTCAAAGGGCGTCTAAGCAGAAAATTCTTTCAGTGACATCAAAGCTATTTGACCCCCTTGGCTTATTATGCCCAATCCTTATTAAAGAAAAGATCCTGTTTCAGGAGCTTTGGCTTAGTAATCTAGATTGGGATGAGTCGATTCCACTGCATTTGGAATCTGCGCGGAACAAAATTCAGCTTGCCTTGTCACAGTTAGAAGATATCTCACTTCCGAGATTTATGATAAGTGAGCCGAATACACCAATTCAAATTCATGCCTTTTCTGACGCATCGATGCGAGCCTATGGAGCCTGCGTCTATATTCGTTGCAAATCTGCAGAAGGTATTAAAGTCTCGTTGTTGACTGCAATGCTCAAAGTAGCGCCGCTCAAGACAAAGACGCTCCCCCACCTTGAGTTATGTGCGCTCACCTTCTCGCAGACCTCTGCCGTAAAATCAAGCCTCTTATTAAAATACCGATCGAATGCAGTATATATTGGTCAGATTCAGAAGTTTGTCTTCATTGGATTCGTTCCCATCCATCGTCGTTGTCAACGTTCGTATCAAATAGAGTTGTTGAGATTCAAGAGTGGTCAGAGAATAACACGTGCCGGCATGTACCAACTAAACAGAAGCCGGCAGATATCGTGTCAAGAGGTGGAGACGTAATGGAGACGGTGGAATCGATCTGGTTTACAGGTCCATTGGAGCCGGAAGGAGTCGGAAGATAAGTGACCAACGAGTCCCCGGTTTTATCCGTCACCAGAGCTTTTGCAGATGGAAGTAAAAAAGAATGGTCGGATTAACCGCAATGGTCTCTACTTCATATTTATTGGAAGTGATAGAGGGATTTTCTCTCACTTAAAACTGCTGCGAGTGCTCGTTAATATGGTCCGCTTTATAAAAAAGTGTTAAAAATTAGTAGTTCCTTTTGATAGCGTACCATCACCTTTCGAATATTAAGAAGCCTTTAATAAAATTGTCCAGATAGTTGAAGAGCACAGCCAGCTTATGTTATGAGGCTGCCGGTTGATTGAAGCCGGATGGAGGCCTTAAACGGTGCCGGTGTAGCATAATTAGATTAGTAGCATAAGTAATACTGAAGTCGAGAGAAAAAAATGAAGTCTAGTCTAAGTTAGCATAGGGCGGAGCGGGAGCGAAATAAAAGCTCAGTTGCGCAATTTGATTGGTTTATTTTTTTTTTTATTTCAATATTAGCTATAATACATAAATCGAATTTATAATATAATAACTAATTTAGAGGAAGGAGTAACTAGCTACTATGGCCATCGACTCGA
Organism: Drosophila pandora; assembly: GCA_021223865.1. Classification (NCBI taxonomy): domain Eukaryota; kingdom Metazoa; phylum Arthropoda; class Insecta; order Diptera; family Drosophilidae; genus Drosophila; species Drosophila pandora. Next base: position 69,649 of record JAJJHT010011235.1, read on the forward strand.
CAATTGATAACAGTTTGTTTACTTATGTTTTTGAGATTTAACATTTGAAGAAATGGTTATTATATGCTTAAAAGGAGAGTTAAATTAGGTGTGTAATTTTACAATTCCGTAGGAAAGATAGTATTAGTTTGGAGTTGGCAGCTGTGAGGTCGGATAATAGATTTGATGGCGCGGTGAGACCGAATAGGTTTGTTCTGCTGTTTTGGTAGTGTCCACAGGTATCCAGTAGATGTTTTACTGTTAGTTCTTCTCCGCAATTGGAGCAGTTTAGCCGACTTTCCCCATTAAGGATGTGCTTATGCGTGAGATTTGTGTGTCCAGTTCTTAATCGTGTAAGAATGGCGCATTCCCTTCCGTTGAGCGAAGTAGGGAACTTGATGTCATTCTTGTCAGGGTTAAATTGTTTATACCAGTGGTTAAACAACGACCAGTCTTCCAGTTCGATGTCCCGCAAAATGTTTCTGATGTTTTTCCAGATGTCCTGTTGTACTCCAGGTATGACTGTATGGCACGGAGCCCGTCCGGCTAGTTTTGCAGCCTTGTCGGCCATCTCGTTCCCAGTTATTCCTATATGGGCCGGGACCCATAACAGTTTAATTTTGCTTATGTTCTTGATGCAGAGGTGACGAATTTCGGTTAAAAGGTTATTGTTGTTGTAGAAGTTTTGTACTCCTTGCAGGGTGGACAGACTATCACTGCAGATGATATAGCTTTCTTTAAGTTCGAGAGCAAATTTGATTGCCTTAATAATGGCTACTGCTTCTGCAGCAAAAACTGAGAAGTGGTGAGGTAGTCGACCCCAAGAAACAATTAAACTGTTTTGGTCGACCACTGCAAAGGTGGTTGCGGCGTCGGACTTTGAACCATCGGTGTAAAGCCATTTCCTATTGGAGTATTTATGGGTAACTTCTTCGAACATCTGCTTAAACGTGGTGATTGGGGTCCTTGATTTTTGAAAATCATGAAGTGTGGTGTCAATGGCGGTGGAGCGTATTTTCCACGGAGGGGATGGAATGACTTTGTTCCAACGATAAGGCGATCCTATGTTGTGTCTCTTGGTAAAGGTTATACATCTTCGAATCGTAGATTGGACTTTGAATTTCCTACGGTGCTTAGAGGCAACTTCATAGTCCTTCAGCAGAATAGAGTTGGTGGAGCACATGAGTTTAGGTATTAATTTAAAGGTAGTTTGCATGACTCTGGTTGTAATGTCCGGCAATCCTGCTTCGGCTAGGATGCATTTAGTTGGGGTCGTTGGAAATGCGCCAATGCTACGTCTGACGGCCGCATGGTAAGGAGGTAAGATTTTTCTTAAGTTCGATGGCGCGCACCAGCCGTAGATAGGAAGTCCATAATCGATAATGGACAACAACAGAGCTCTTGTTGCTTGTATAAGTGTGGTCCGGTGTATGAGGGATCGCTTAGATGTTAAGAATTTTATAATGTTTAGTCTCTGAATAAGTTTAATCCTAAGTTCGCTACAGTGTTGTTTAAATGTGAGTCGTTTATCAAATGTCAGGCCAAGTATCTTAAGAGAAGAAACGCGTTCTATATCTATGTCATTGTGCGATAATGGTGGGTATGTACAGCTCTGTTTTTTACAAATATGAAAAACTTTACATTTATTTACAGCAAGAGTAGCACCGGAGGTGTTACCCCAGATTTGGATTTCATTAAGGACTTNGTAATCGGCGTGGATTTCTTGTAAGTGTGCATGTGATGCAGGAGATAGGTTATACTTGTTATGAGCAAGTGAAGTGGATTGCTTTGGCTGATAAGGGGTTTTGGGGATAGGTGACTGGGGAATCGGGGAGTTGGAAGAGGGGGGGGAAGGGGAGGGGGAAGGGTTTTTTTTTGGGGCTTCTTCGGTGGAAGCAGTTTTAACTTTGTCATTTTTGTTTTGGATGGCGTTTTCGCTACGTTGATTTAATGTTTTGGCTACAGAAGAGTATGAAGCGGTATTAACCGAGTTTTGTGATGTTGTTTTAAATATTGTTTTGGCCTCACGCATAGTGCATTTTCTGACTGTTTTTATTTTGAGTATTTCTCTTTGCTCTTGGTACTTGGGGCATTGTCGGGAAGAAGCCGAATGCTCGCCAGAGCAATTGGCACAACAGATTTTGGTGCATTTACTTGGAGCATGTGGTGGTAGGGCACACTCGGAGCAGAGTGGGGAGTTGACGCATTTTTTGGTTGTGTGGCCCAGGAGTTGGCACGACTTGCATCTCATGGGGTTTGGAATGTACTCGCGGACTTTAACAGAGTGCCAAGAAATATCGATTTTAGATGGCAGGTTATAGAGCTCAAAGGTTATAAGGATAACTCCGCTGGGCTTAAAAACACCATCGTAGGATTTCATAAATTTATAAACTTCTGTAACCTTTTGTGTTTTAAGTTCATCGACGATTTCTTTTTCCGGGATGTCGCTGAGGTACGGGGCATAGACTGTCCCTTTCACAAAGTTGAGTGCCTGGTGGAGCTTACACTGAACTTTGCATATGCCGGTGAGCTCGGTAGTATTAATAAACTTATCAGCATCTGCTTGAGATTTAACTAGCATAAGTAAATTTCCGTCTCTGAGGTTCGAAATGGTAACTATGTTTTTGGAGATCATTTTAAGGGCGCGGTGGACGGCGAAGCATGAGAATTGAGAAATGGTCTTTTCTGTATTGATGGAGGCGATTGTTATATATCTTGGATTATCAACTGAGGTAGTTGGAAGTTCCGGGAATGCAATATCCAGTTTTTGGGGTTGTCTTCTTTTTTTTGATGGTGGGCTGATGGCAAGCGGCGCAAACCGATTGTCGCCCAGGTTTGGAGGCCCTGGGCCCATGATGTAGCTTATTGGTATTTATACGTTAATTGTTGTAAAGAATGGAATGAAGACTATTTAAGTACGATGAAAAAATAAGAAGGGTCAGAACCACGTGGGTCCAAAAAGAACAGTGACCGGTCGAGAAGCTCTGTTTGGAGATAAGAGACGTCCGCTCGCGATGAGAGATAGTCGAAGACTGCGAACATAAGTACAAAAGAGAGTGACATCACGAACTCAATAAATTATTGCTGGCCAAACTTCTTTCCGGCGGCTGACCCGACCCTAACAGTGATGATTTTCTAGCCGGTTTTATAGGTTAATTAGCGATGATTTTCTATCGGTTTTTCGCGCTAACAATGACGATTTTCTATCCGTATTTATCGCTAAATTAGCGATGATTTTCTAGCGGTTTTAGNAATAAGAAGGGTAAGAACCACGTGGGTCCAAAAAGTACAGTGACCGGTCGAGAAGCTCTGTTTGGAGATAAGAGACGTCCGCTCGCGATGAGAGATAGTCGAAGACTGTGATTGGTTTATTTAATTCAAATGTTATACTAGAGACTAACGATTTTAACCATAAAGCTTCTCTTACTGCTTCAAATAAAGCCATATATTCCGCTTCTGTCGAAGATGCAGCTACTGAACTTTGTTTCTTCGTATTCCACCAAATCACATTAGAGCCAAACTTTTTAAGTATAAATCCAGTTGTACTTTTACTTTTGGATACACTTCCTGCCCAGTCAGAATCAACATAGTCAATAATTGTGTAGTTAAAATTTTCGTTTTTAATAAAAATTAATTTTAGAACAACAGTACCCTTTAAATATCTTAAAACTCTTTTAAGATTTTGCCATAATTCTGAATTTTATTTTTTTGTATATCTACTAAGAATACTTATTGCTTAACTTAGATCAGGACGGGTACATAACATTAGATACATTAAGCAACCAATTAGATTTTGGCACGGCGCACTATACTCTTCATCTGAGTTTAAGGCTTCATATTTCACCTTAGGTGGAAGTGGTGTACTGACTGCTGGCATTCTTCCATTTTGAACTTCTTTAAAATATAGTTAATGTATGCTGATTGACTTATTTCACATACGGCAATTTGCTCATTAGGAATGTCCTAAGAGAATTCATTGTATCATTACTTTCTGTTGCAATTACCAGATCATCTACATATAAAGCAAATAGATATTTTTTAAAGACATCACCATAGGCTCGTAGATAGATTGATCTATCCACTGCTGAATTACTAAAGCCCATGCTTTTTAAAATATTTTCAAAAGTCTCGAACCAGCATCGCGCCGCTTGTTCCAAACCATAAATTGACTTATTCAATTAACATACTTTACCATTTTTATATGGCAATCCCTCCGAAATCTTCATTAATATTTCCTCTTTCAAAATACCATTTAGGAATGCCGTCTTAACATCCATATGGTGAACTTTTAAATTGAATTGGTTTGCTATGGATAGAATGAATCGAAAGCTATATATTCTTGCAACTGCAGTTGCTGTGGGCAAAAAAAACTCTAGTTTATAAGATATTGACCGGCTAGCCACATGGCGTGTTTTTGTCTAAATCGCTTTATGTTTCGGCAGCACCGTGGCAATTGTTTATTAATGTAATTAATAAAGTTAGTTATTTTATTTGATATTGTTGTTTGTATTTATTGTATTGTTGTTTATTGTTTCGATTTGATGATCGCCATACAATTTGTCGAATATGTAAGTCTCCAAGGCATCTCGCGAGAGTTTTTTGCTTTCCCAAATTGCAAGAAGAGCCCCGTGACCAAACACATATGTGCCTGGATAAACGCAAGTTTAACAAATAGGAGCAAAAATGAGCAAAAATGGTTAATTGTATGACAACAAGGACACTTTTGTAGTTTATTTCTCGTTCTTATTCTTTTGCAAGTCTGTGCCATTAATAAGTTATTCTCCACAAAACACAAACACAATAAGCATTTATGAGGCAATTGTTTAAGAACCAATAAGAGGAATTAGGCTTTTCTTTTAATCTTTCACTTCTTCTGACTTCAATTTCATCTGCTTATAATTGCATATTAGGCAATTCTTCACCAATGATTACAATTACATCGGTTTTTTTGCAAGTGGTTGTCTCACAAGGCTGTTTATCTAATTCAAAATTATCCGATTTTTCATCCTTGTTCTCATTTGGGATATTTGACTCCTCTGCTCCTGAATTATTTTTAATAGACAATTGTGCATTATTCATACCATCATTCTGAATACTTTCTACCATTTCCTTACTTTCATTCTGAAACTCATTTTCCACAGTCCTAGTACTCTCATCAACAACCATGTCTGTAGCTACCAAAAACTTTTTTGAATTTATGTCCCATAACTTATAGCCATTCTGTTCATAACCAACAAGTATGCATTTTAATGATTTGTCATAAAATTTTCTTTTTCGCATTTTATCATGCACATATACTGTTGAACCGAATATCTTTATTTCAAATTTCTTATCCTGAAACGCTCTAGTTGGAGTTCTATTAATAGAATATCTTGCTGTTAAAACAACTTCACTCCAAAAACTTCAATTTAATTTAAATCCAGTAATCATTGCTCTAGCTTTTTTTGTTATGGACCTGATGCTTTCGGATACTCCATTTAATTGCGGTGTATGTGGAACCGTGGTAATAGTAACTTATGCCTTTTTCACTACAATAATCTTTTATCTCATTTGACAAATATTCTCTGCCATTATTCATGAAAGGATTCACATCCTTAAGTCACATCCTTATGAGTTTCACTCTTTGTGATTAAATCATTGAAGAAGTGAAATACATCAGATTTACATCACGTAAGTTACACAGTAATGTGTCTACTGATCGACAAAGATTACATAATAGTTTCGTTCATCAATACTAGTTATTGGACCACAAACATCTGAATGAATTATAAATGAAAGCCTACGTATATGTTCGTTATTCTTAGTTTTTTCAAATGGAAGACTAGCTGGTAAACAAGCTGTTTATACAAGCTTCGCATAATTCTTCTTTTGTGTCTTTTAATCTAGCATGATGGGACTTTCTACGGATTGCATTTTGGGCGATCTTTTTTGCTCTGCCAAATTTCATGCCATATGACTGAACGATCGGAAATGGCACAACCTTAACTGCAAGGGTAAATCAACTTCGGCTCCGCCCGAAGTTACCTTTCCTTTCTTGTTTTTCTTTAACTTTATTCTCTAAGCCCCTTTTTAAACTGAAGCAATCTTTCTTGAAGTGACCTTTCTTACCGTAACGGTGACATTTTAAATTTGATTAAAAGTTCTTCATGGGTTTTGCTCTTAATGTTGATTTCAGATCATAAGGCATTGTGTTCGTTGTTAATTAAAGATATCGCTTGAAGTACTTTAATGCTTGTCTCCTTGCTCAAATTCTTTATTTTAGTTTCATGGTAACATGTTCGGCAGATAAAGTTTCTATCGCTGTCACAACTCCATCATAATCTGAAGGTAATGTTAGAAGAAGGTGAGCTACTTTATCCACCTCCTCGATTTTTGCTCCCGATTCCATTGACTCGCAGATTAATTTGTCAAATTTATTGAAATGAATAATGAGAGGAGTATCACCATTTAATTTAAATGTCAATACCTTTTTCCGCACAGAGAGCAGCCTAGCCAAACTTTTACGTTCATAAATCGAATCTAATTTTTCAAAAATTTCTTTAGCAGTCAAATTATTATCAGCAAATGATAGAAAAGATTCGCTCAAGAATTCTATTATGACACTTTTTGCTGACCTCTGTGCCTTTGTCCAGATCTCATTTACTTCTTGTGGTTTTTCCTTTTCAATGACTCGGCAAATTAATTAATTGTGATTTTTATTTGACTTTTGCGAACACTGGGCCCATAACCTGTTGTAAAAAGGACTCCCAGGTATTCCAATTAAACAATAAAAGTAGATTTTAGTTTCTTTAGTTTAAAATGTATTTTTAATCCTATAAGATTAAAGTGAAAAAGAAAGTCAAGCAATATAAATTAGCACACCGTTTGTGTTACCAGCTTGTGTTTGGTCAAGAATCCCCCCTTTTCTTTCACTAACACCTATCTATTAAAATACTAAGAGTTACATAGTAAACTTCCCAAATTGTATTCTGATAGTTCTTCCTTTGCATCTCACATTATTGTATTTACAGAAACTTGGTTAAAACCCGGAGATCTTAAGCTCCGAAGTTTTTCCTAGAAGGTACAAAACTTTAAGATGTGATAGAACTCTGCGAAGGGGAGGAGGAGTGTTAATTTTTGTAGACTCTAAATTCGCTTCTGAAACTGTAAAATCACAAGAGATTGGTGACATAGAATTTTCTTTGTATTTAAATTTTGTCCGGTCAATCTTTATACATTGCCTTTTCTTACATACCACCTTCGTCCGAACCGCATACCTACTGGCAACATTTGTTCGCTATTAGTTTCGTTTCTTATCTTTGGGTGACTTCAATAGAATTTTTGGGTGACCTCCAGAACTCAAGTGGTCTCTTTCTATTACTTCTGAGGTTTTAATCGAAAGCAAAATCATAATTGACTTTAAATCTCGAATTAAATCTCATAAAGTTCGTTTCTTCCGGAAGGCTGACTTTATGAAATTAAAAAAGTTAACTTTGGAATCAAATCGGTCCGATCTACTTGCATGCAAGGATATAAACATTGCCTTACAAAAATTGTATTTCACCTTGAATATCTCTTTCGTGCTTGCGTGCCATGGAAATATACAAGACCTATATAAACCTTGGTATACAAGGCACCTTGTAAATTTAAGAAATAGCATGAGTAAACTTTTAAATAAACATAGAGTCTCTGGCTGTACAGTTAGTTATTCAAGACACTTAGAAGCTCGATCCAATTTCACCGTGCATAACGCAGATTGTTATAGGAGTTATACTCGCCGCTGGCCGTCAGCCAACGGGTACTACAGGGGGAGAAACGTATCAGTTCATGTGCCATATCTGTGTACACCGCTGGTAGTGCGACTATACACTCCACGTGAGGGCAGCTGGTAACAGGCCCCGGTAAGGTCATGTCTCTGCCGAGGACGCTGGCGAATTGTAGTCGAGCGGGGAGAAGAACACTCCTTTCCTCAAATCAGCCCAACCCAAGGTGGAACAGCATATGCCGAGGGATGCATGTCCGGGGGATGCACGGACGTTAATATGCGGACTCTGGGGGACTGGCCGACCCCTCAGTTTCAATCAGGCTTATCATGATAAGCGGGCTATGTCATGATGGACGAACCCCTTCCCGCCTACTTGTGGGTCCAAATATGAAGACAGAGGCCAAAGAGATGCTGGGATGGCAAAGCTCCCCACTGAGGGACAACACCGGAGGCGAGTTGCGCCGGTGTAGGGGGAGATGCCAAGGCACCAACCCCCAAAACGGGGCCCACTATGGGACCACCGAACGGTGTGGGGGGCAAGATCCCAGGGTCGAGCTCCTCTCGCACTGGCGGTATCCCTAAGGAAGGCCCCGGCCCGGCGACTGCTGGCCCCTTGCAGCGGAGCGGATAGGAGGAGAGCGGCCTTCATTCTGCCCCGAATCCAACGCCGATCAGGCTGAGATAATTAAGTGGGCGAGGGAAATCCTTCCTGGCTTTCAGCCAGCAAAAGCGGGAGCGAGATTGGATCTGAAGAAGCCGACAGGAGTAGGCGACTCTGCCAAAGAAAGCGGACAAAGTGCGAAGAGGCAGAGGTCGACTGACGGTGGAGCGCCCCTAGCGAAGAAGAAAAAGGTGCAGACGCAACAGAGCAACAGATCCATCGCCGAGGTTACTAAGGGTAGGACCATCATAGGGGTGATTGACAACGGCTCCAAAGATGGCCTGATCCTGAGGGTAACATCAAGGTGATAGCGTGCCAAGATGCGAGGTCTGTAGACCTCTACAAGCGCATGATTGCGTCGCTTGGAGAGGCTTACCCAGGAGCCAGTCTGGAGGCGGTAGACTGGGACAAGATCCCCAGCAAACCGAGGGCCCTCGTATGGCTGACAGACAAGCCGATGGACCCTGCAACCATACTGGCCACGCTAAAGATGCAATCCCGCACTCCCTACGGCGGACTGGAGAGTCGCCAAGGTGGAGAAAGCAGTGGGATTAAGAAGGCAGGTCGTCCTCACGTTAAATGAGGAGACTGCGAGGATCCTGGGGGGTGCTGGTAGCCGTATTAAGTACGGGTTCAAGCACGTTGCAGTGAGGATCTACATGTGGGATCCGAAGAGTAAGCCATGAGGCATCGACTTGGAGATAGATGGACCGAAGAGGTCCTCCCAGAAGGAATGTCAGATAAGGGAGTCACTCTCAGAGGAGAGTGACTTGGCAAGGGCTCTTGGAGGTGTCGGTATAAAGGAGGTCTCACTGCTAGGCTCCGAGACCGAGGCTGAGGTTACTGTGGTGGAAAATCTAAAAGATGTCCCTGACATTCCTGCAGATAAATCTCCATCACAAGAAGGTGGCATCCGCCGCCCTCCTGCTCCATCTCGCAGAGAGTGGAGCTGACGAGGCCCTCATCCAAGAACCCTGGATCCATGAAGACAGGATTCTCGGTTTGGGGGCGTTGGATTTCAGGCTGTGCACAGCCGATGTAACAGGTAATAAGCGAGCATGCATACTCGCAAAAAAAAGCCTTAAAATTTTCTTGCTACCTAATTTCGGCAATGAAGATCATGTAGCCGCATCGATAGAAGGCCCAGGCGGCCATCTAAGAATATGCTCGGCGTATATGGGTCATGACCATACTTGCTACTCAGGCGGCTTGTGGAAGACAGCGAGAGGAAGAAAATCAACCTACTAATAGGATGCGAGCTTCTAGTGGGTAACAGAGGTTCAGAACCAACCTTCGTCGTCAAGAACAGGAGAGAGGTTCTTGACATTACTTTATTCTCGCGCTGATGCAATCACCAGCTTGAGAGTCCTAGACAAACACTTCTTTTCAGACCACTGCTACATTGAGCCGTAAATTTTGTAAACTTCACCAAGCAAGCAGTTCGAAATCCTAGGAAGGCAAACTGGGAGCTCTATAAAAAGATACAAGATAGATCCTTAGGTGAACCACCATCAGAGATTATCGAGAATTTCGAGGGGCTCAACGCCATGGTAGATAAGCTTACTGCGACGAGCGCAAAAGCATACCACAGGGCCTGCCCCAAGAAAAGGATAGGTAGCAGCAGATCGAAGAAGCCTCCATGGTGGACCTCGTCGTTAGCCCACTTCAAGAAAAATGCCAACATCCAGTAGACATCAGAGGCCGCCCGCCTAAGAAAGATTCTCTCTACTACAGCCCCCGTCGTAGATTATATATTATTANAAAGATTCTCTCTACTACAGCCCCCAACGTAGGATATATTAAGAACACGGATGGGCGGTGGACAACCTCAAGCCAGGAATCCCTGGAGACCCTTATCAACGCCCACCTCCCTGGTTGCTCATCGGAAGGAACAACCCAGGTGATGCGTAGCCAGGGCCACCAGGGCTCACTCAACTACCTCCTTAGTGACAGGAATCTTAAATGGGCAATAGATAGTTTTAAACCCTTTAAATCTCCGGGCCCAGACGGTATTCTACCGACTCAGTTATCCAGGGCCGGCATTAACCTAAGGAAATGGATCAAGAAAATCTTCAGCACAGTCTTCACTACTGGTGGAAAGACTCTTAAGCCTCCATCTCCAACTAAACATAAACCCATGTGACATCTCATGCTCTCAGCATGCTTACAAAAGGGGCCGATCAACAGAAATAGCCCTGCCCGAAATCACTATGATCGCCGAGCGAGCGATCAACTTTTAGGAATACGCACTTGTTGCTTTTCTGGACATAGAAGGGGCTTTAGCAATATCTTGCCGTGCTTAATAATTGATGCACTGACGGGACTTGGAATAGACGACCGATCTGTTCACCTAATACGGCAGATCCTGGTCAACAGGAGTTTCGAGGCTACTCTTGAAGGTTCGACTATTCGAAGATACGTCAAGAGGGGCACCCCGCAAGGAGGTGTACTCTCACCACTATTCTGGAACGTGGCGGTTAACAGCCTACTGCGATCCTTAGAGGGCTATTTGCCTTCGTAGGGAAATTCCCACAAACGCTATGCGACCTAATGACAGGGATGCTCGAAGTTCTGTCAGCCTGGGCGCTGTATAACAGGCAGTCTACGCACTACGCCCAGCGATGCCCTAGATATCATCCTTGAGCTACTACCGGAACTGATGGGGGTAAAGATAGCCACTCTGGCGGCAATAAGACTGCGAGAGGCGAATCAATGGAGTAAAAATAGTTTTGGTCACACCAGACTGGATCTGCATCACTTCATGCCTGAGGGGGGTACGGACTACTGCGTGCCCGTCAACCAACCCACCACTAATTACAAAATCATCATCCCCTCGAGGGAGGAATGGGATGCCCGGACCCCGGGACCGGAAGGCTCCCTTCATATCTACACAGATGGATCAAAACTTAACGGCCAGGTGTGATTACGGCGGTTACTTTTGTGAGCATTTGAGCCTAAAGGAGTCCTTCAGTCTCCCTGACCACTGCAGTGTTTTCCAGGCTGAAGAAGTAGCCATTAGGGAAGCACTGGAATCCCCAGCACTAAGGGGCAATCGGGGTACAATATGCATCTTCTCAGATAGTCAGGCAGCGCTCAAGGCACTTTACGGATTCTCGTCCAACTCCAGGACAACTCAATAATTGTCGCAGATCTCTCAACGAGATGGCTGAAGAGCATGACATCTACCTCATTTGGGTTCCCGGTCACAGGGATCACGAGGGAAACTGCGCCGCAGATGAACTAGCTAGGGCAGGGACTACCAACCCTCTCCTACCGGAGAAAAAACTTGTAGGCATTTCCTTGGCTACTTGCAGGCTAAAGTGCAGGGAGTTTTTTGACCTAGCAGCCAATAGGAAATGGAGTAATTTCCAGACCTGTAGAACGTCACGTCTGATCTGGCCGACACATTCTCAGAAATAATCGGCGAGACTTATTGCTCTCACCAGACCAGCCTGCAGCCTAGCGATTGGGGCAATTACTGGACACTGGCTGATAGGCGAACACGCGGCCAGGCTTGCAGTCCCCGACAATGATTATTGCAGGAGCTGCAGGGATGAAGAGGAGGTAGAATCGGTCACGCACCTCCTATGCCGCTGCCCGGTGGACTGGTTGCCTTCATAAAAAAAGCAGGTTGGGACCATGGGCCGCCACAGGAAGTCTAGGCATATATCTACCCTAGTAGATAGGAAGGGGGCGGAGTACTCAGTATCCGAAGAAGTTTTATAACTTTGAAAGCACTAAGCCCAAACATGTATATCTCTTGCTTAAGTTTGAGAACTCATATGCGAACACTGATCAGGCAATGGCAGATCTCTTTGCACAGTTTTTTCAAACAACGTATTCACCTAGCAGCAGTTCAGCTCAGCCGTACAAATATTATATCTAATCAGCCAACCTTATATTTTGCCCATCTTTCGATCAAAGTGGTGTATTATCGGAAAAAAATTCGACGCTGCAAATTATAAATGCATCTCTAAATTGTCTGGAATTCCAGAGCTTTTTCAAAAACTTAAAACTCCACATATGCAACACCTATGTGGTGTAATAATATCTCCGTGCCCGCATGGTTTCATGAAGCGCTGCTCCACCACTACCAACTTATTGGAGCTAACATCTTTTATCACGGATGCGTGGTAGGTTCCGGAATGGCTTACAAACAGACGTCATTTACACCGACATCAGTCATTACTGATCAGTCATCAGTCTTTGACTCTGTCAACCATTCGCTTCTTATAAGTAAACTCAGTCTTTTGGGATTCCCAACTGATCTCTTTAACTGGATTTTGACCTACTTATCTAGGAGAACCCAACGCGTCTTCTTTAAAGATGTTGTTGGAACCTAGTGCCAAGACCTACTAACCTATATTCACACTTAGTAATCTGATCTAATCAATGGTCATCAGCATGTCACAATACACAACAATCAGACCCACAAACCTATTGGCACACCTAGTAATAATTAGCAATAAGCATGAAACAATATCCAACCTAATAACCCAGCACTAGTAGACGGCGCTAAAAGCAGAAATCAGCGGGAAGAATGACCGACTAACCGAAGCAAGCAAAGCCAGCTAGCTAAGCCGAAATGAATGATCAAGCAATCTGAGTTAGCAGACTCAGAGGTGGGTGACATTGGCATTAACATTGGGGGAACACGTCCATAACATTGACCTTCCCTAGACTTAGTATATGTCTATTTTAGCGTCTTATATAAAAACTGTTTAATTCTTCCGAATTAAAGATAGTCGCGAATACAGAGTAAATCGGTTCGTTACTCAGAGTCAAGTACGGAAAATTAAAATTAACCTACTTCGAGTGTTGCTCCCGTGAATCGGACCACAAATAGCACCGGCCGATACGGAATCAGACGAAACCCCGTACCATCTGTACTTGAAAAGAACCAATCCAGGACTTCAAGTATCTAACATAAACTCCAGCCTGATCAAAGCAAGCGCCTGGTCAACACGATCAGTCCCTTGCAGAATCCAGGTCCATTTAGTCAGAACTTTTATACGTTCTTTGACTACGACTCCGGGACCTACCGTTATGCCCGCGAGTTCAAGTTCGACGTAGTGGCTGCACAACGGTCATCGGACGAACAGATGCTACCTCGCGTTTATTCCGCAAAGCATCTAGGGTGCCTCAAGGAAGTCATCTTGGAGTTGCCCCTTGCCTTAACTGATTCACTTGTACTTAAGTACGCTGATGATGTTAATATTTGTCTTTAGTATAGATTCACTGGTGCCATACCTAGACTTCAAACCGTTTTGGATGAACTTTAAAATTGGTGTTCACCAAATAACCTCCAATAATATCAACTTCCTCTCTTTATCTTAAAGCGGACGGACGTGTTTTTTTTGTGCGTTGTACGTTTTTGTAAAATAACCTCCAATAATATCAACTTCCTCTCTTTATCTTAAAGCGGACGGACGTGTTTTTTTTGTGCGTTGTACGTTTTTGTAAAATTTGCAATAAGCTTTCTATAAACAATCGGTGTTTATTTCTTTACAAATATAAAAACAAATTGCAATTTTTTAGATCCGTATCGCTTTGCGTGTGCAGTGATATATTTGGAGGTAAAATAATAATTTTTTTAATTTACTTTCCAAACATAGCCCTGCTCTGCTTCTTCACCTCCTACGGTGTTGTTGCTATTCTTTTGCTTCTACTCTCGCTCAATAGAGATTCTTATCTCTATTTCTTTAAATCTTACTAACTTGCACTAACAGCTCTCTTTAATCTCCCCTTCTCGTTTCCTTGGTACAGTGGTTCACGGTTCCTCATTAATAAAATCAAATAATATTTATAAATTAATTATTAATTTTTTTAATAATTTTTAATAAATTAATTATTTAATTTTTAATAATATTTAAAAAATTAATTATTTAATTTTAAATAATTTTTAATAAGTTAATTATTTAAATTTTTAATAATTATGGATTTTAAATTGGTCTGTGCATTAAAGTCTTGCAATAAGACAATCTCGTCTTCCCAGCCTACCATCCATTGCTGGCTCTGTGAAAACGT
>JAJJHT010011235.1:85271-186789 GCA_021223865.1 Drosophila pandora
GGGAGAACCCAACGTGTTTTCTTTAAAGATGTTACCTCGCGTTTAGTTCGCGCCACATCGGGGGTGCCCCAAGGAAGCCATCTTGGACCCCTACTTTTTACTCTGTTTATTAACGACTTGCCCCTTGTCTTAACTAATTCACTTGTATTTATGTACGCTGATGACGTTAAGCTATGCCTTCAGTATAAATTCACTAGCGCCCAGTCTAGACTTCAATCCGATTTGGATAAGCTTCAAAATTGGTGTTTAGCAAATAACCTAAAGCTTAATGGATCGAAATGTAAACTTATGTCTTTTTACCGATCTAGTCCTCACCAGGCTATGTACTTTCTCTATGGGAACGCCTTAGAACGATTAACTCAGGTTAACGATCTAGGTGTCCTATTAGATTTGAAACTTTAATTTACCGACCATATATCTACCATGGTTAATAAAGCTATGGGTGTGCTTGGTTTTATTAAAAGATGGTCAAAAGAATTTAATGACCCGTACATAACTAAAACGTTATATACATCACTGGTCCGTCCGATTCTTGAGTATGGATCGAGTGTCTGGAGTCCTCAATATGGAGTACACCAAGATCACATTGAATCTGTACAAAAAAACTTCCTTACTTTTGCTCTTAGGGGACTTAATTGGGATGCAAATCTTTACCTCCCCTCTTATCATAGTAGACTTTTAATAAACAAGCTTAGCTTGGTATAAGCCAATCGGCGGTAATCGCTGCTCAGAAGAGACGGAATGTGACTCCCAAAAAACAAGTCGTAGGTCGCAAGAAATTATTGAAGGAGTCAGATGCTCGACTAATGATGTCGGAAATGAGGAAGAATAAGCATCTAACACCAAAGGATGCTTCCTAGGCTATCAACGAGTATGTTATCGAGTGGACAGCTAGAAGAGCTCTGCGAGACATTGGGTATATTGCAAGTTTGAAAAAAAAACAAACCTGCATTATCCGTTAAAAATGTTAAAGCGCGATTGAAATTTGCAAGACCACACAAAACTTGGACTGTGGACGATTGGAAACGTGTTGTCTGGTCTGACGAGTCCAAATTTAACCGTTTTTAGTCCGACGAAAAACAATATTGCAATGGTGGAGGTATTATGGTTTGGGGATGCTTCACGTGGTGGCTTTCTACAGTTAATAGAAGTTATTATGCAAAAAAAGGGACTACCTACAAATATTACAGACCAATCTTCCCAATTTTATTGAAAAATGTGCTTATCCCGAAAAGGAAATTGTTTTTCAACAAGATGGGGTTCCGAAGCACACGGCCAAAATTGTTAAGCAATGGAATAAAAAGCAACCTTTTAAATTAATGCGATGGCCATCACGAAGTCCCAACAATCCGATTGAATATCGTTGGTCAATAGTAAAAAGACTGCTCGGGCAATACGAAGCAGCTCCATCAAACATCGGCAACCTTTAGGAGCGTGTTGAAGCTGAATAGAGACGTATTCCCAAAGTTATTATTGAAAATTTGGTAGAGAGCATACCTGACCGTGTACAGGAAGTTATCTCAAATAAAGGTCTTTGGACAAAATATTAATATCATTTTAATAACTAAAACTTCTAGAAACGTGCAAAATTGAGTTTAATTGGGTAAGAAAAAGAGGGTGAGTCGTAAGATAATCTGGAGAGGCTTTAAAGTTTTATAGTTTTTTATTTCTTTTATTCCCTTTCCTCAAATAGCTGAAAGGAAATTCTTGTCTCACTACATATTAAATTACATCTTTGTAACTACTCACAAATACTGCATTACAATAAACATTGAAAATAAATACTCCGCAATTACTCAAAAAACGTACGGACTCCCGCCTAGGCGGAACCATTTCCTCTTTTTATGGTGCAACTTTGCTTTTGCGGTTTAGGCGGCTTTGTCTTCTTCTGCTTCTAATAGTTTCTAGTCCTTCTACTAGGAATGTTAAAATTTATGCTGGCGGTCTACATTCGTTCTACGCACAGTGGTTCGGCTTGTATGGAGCCGCTGCCATGAATACTTCTAGTTGTTGTATTGTTAAAAAATTTTCCCCAAAATTATAAATAAATATTATTTTATTTTTAAAGATATGTTATCTAAACTCTCAGACTATAAGATTGGTGTAGTTTTACATATACTTAGCAAATTTTATTTGAATCGAATAACTAAATCATATGGCTGTCATAGGAAATATTAACTATTTTAAGTTTTATTATACTTATGTTTTTATGTTTCTTCTAATAAGTTGAACACAGATTCAAATAACATTGATTTTTCCTTCTTTCCATGTTTTCTTTGTCCAGTTATAAATGGGTCCCACCGTAAAATGAGTGTGTTCAATATGTCTGTGTTTGTTGCAATCCGAGACATTTTTCGGCTGTGATACAGTGAAATACATGTAATAAAATTATTTTGTAGTTCCAATTTTGCTCCTCGTTAGTTTTTTCATTTTCTTAGAGCAGCAATGGTGCCGCTCCAACAATCGAAGTGTTTCTGCTTTTACAATATTCTTTAAGTCTAATTAAGGCTAAGTCTCGTAGCTGCGCTACTCGCAGGCGGTGGCAGAGAGACGGATATGTACCTATATACTTATGTATAAAGGAATGTACTTATATACATTGCTATGCGATCTCATGTGGAGGCGCGAGCGGGTATGCAAATTTTTAGTCCGACGGAAAACAATATTGCTGGCGTAGGCCCGGAGATCGTATCCAAAGACAACATGTAAAACAAACTGTAAAACATGGTGGTGGAGGTATTATGGTTTGGGGATGCTTCACGTGGTGGCTTTCTACAGTTAATAGATGTTATTATGGAAAAAAGGGGACTACCTACAAATATTACAGACCAATCTTCCCAATTTTATTGAAAAATGTGCTTATCCCGAAAAGGAAATTGTTTTTCAACAAGATTGGGTTCCGAAGCACACGGGCAATACGAAGCAGCTCCATCAAACATCGGCAACCTTTGGGAGCGTGTTGAAGCTGAATAGAGACGTATTCCCATAGATATTATTGAAAATTTGGTAGAGAGCATACCTGACCGTGTACAGAAAGTTATCTCAAATAAAGGTCTTTGGACAAAATATTAATATCATTTTAATAACTAAAACTTCTAGAAACGTGCAAAATTGAGTTTATGCGGGTTTTTTCGTTTTTATTGTAATTCTCCTCGAACTTATTTGTTTCATGATTGTTTTTGCTTAAAATTTATTGAGAATAAAATAATAAAAATAAAACAAAAACAATCGCCATAATAATAAAATAAAACAAAACAGTCGCCACTTTATATCCCGGACAACCCGGATATGGGAAGTCTGCCAATTGAACGATTATCGCACAGCGAACTACTGTTCACAAATATAGGAATCAGCTTTTTCGGACCACTGGAAGTCAACGTGAAAATTCGACGTAAGAAGTTCGCTGGAAACGACACGTGAAGCTGGCGATATTGGGCGTCGGACATAACTAAGATTAGGCAAACATCAGGTAATCAGAATAGTTTGCGAGGGGAAGGATTGAAAAGGGGATCGTTTAACTGATTGGCAACGCAAAACTGATCTCTTTGCTGACCACTTAATCTGGCGAACGACGAGAAGCTTCACCGGGGTGAATGTCAGAGCGGGGGTAAGAAAAAGAGGGTGAGTCGTAAGATAATCTGGAGAGGCTTTAAAGTTTTATAGTTTTTTATTTCTTTTATTTCCTTTCCTCAAATAGCTGAAAGGAAATTCTTGTCTCACTACATATTAAATTACATCTTTGTAACTACTCACAAATACTGCATTACAATAAACATTGAAAAGAAATACTCCGCAATTACTCAAAAAACGTACGGACTCCCGCCTAGGCGGAACCATTTCCTCTTTTTATGGTGCAACTTTGCTTTTGCGGTTTAGGCGGCTTTGTCTTCTTCTGCTTCTAATAGTTTCTAGTCCTTCTACTAGGAATGTTAAAATTTATGCTGGCGGTCTACATTTCCATAAATAAGATTATATAGAAACATGACACCCAGCATCGTTCTACGCACAGTGGTTCGGCTTGTATGGAGCCGCTGCCATGAATACTTCTAGTTGTTGTATTGTTAAAAAATTTTCCCCAAAATTATAAATAAATATTATTTTATTTTTAAAGATATGTTATCTAAACTCTCAGACTATAAGATTGGTGTAGTTTTACATATACTTAGCAAATTTTATTAGAATCGAATAACTAAATCATATGGCTGTCATAGGAAATATTAACTATTTTAAGTTTTATTATACTTATGTTTTTATGTTTCTTCTAATAAGTTGAACACAGATTCAAGTAACATTGATTTTTCCTTCTTTCCATGTTTTCTTTATCCAGTTATAAATGGGTCCCACCGTAAAATGAGTGTGTTCAATATGTCTGTGTTTGTTGCAATCCGAGACATTTTTCGGCTGTGATACAGTGAAATACATGTAATAAAATTATTTTGTAGTTCCAATTTTGCGCGGGAGGCGCGAGCGGCGCGAGCGGGTATGCAAATGCTGTCCGTTCGTTACAATTATGCCGACGCTAGCACTTCCTGTGTGCGGGCTAATCCATAGCGATCGGTTCATATTTCGGCCACTTAGGGTTTATGATCGCGACTTTGAAATATGTAAACGCTGCAACAAAGTGTTACAGTGCGTACCCTTTAAGTACTTTCGGTACAGTGGGTATTCAATATATGTATGTACATACTACAACAGTCTTCATTTTTTTAGCTCGTTATTATTTGACTCAGCTGCTTCCTCGGTAAGCTCTCCGATTGATGCGAGTGCATGCTCAATCACTGAAGATTCATGAACTAACACCTTGTGAACTGTAGCTGGCAAATAGTACCATGGATATTCTCTTATCTGTTCCTTAGCAGTATCGATGGCATAATCATAAAATTTGTCCAAATTTATTTTGTACCCCGAAGCAATAGCTTGGAGAATAGTTGCACATCGATGGATAAGGTTTTCATTGAGCCCTGTAATTTCAGAAGCCAATTTGGGATTTGAGAAAAATTTTCTAGCTTTTTTTCGATTGTTGGACGATCCTCTACCTCCGTCGCTGGGCTTGTCTACCATTATTCCCATTTTTTCCCGTAAAGCCGCTTGAATTTTAAGGTTTTGATCTAAAACTTTAAATTTTTTCTCCGGACCTCTAGCTTGCCACATTTTTATATGTAGAAAATAAAGGGAAAGATGTAGAAAATATTCGAAAAAACGTATTTTTGCATAAAGTGGGGATAAACCAAATTCAAAATTTGACCTTGAAAAAATAAGAAGTCGTGTTAGCATATTAGCGATTACAAATGCATCCGCAACTGTCCGCCCCTAACTTTAACGCTTTTAAAATATTCAAAATACAAAAATTAAAAAACAAAGATAAAAAAAATAATTCTAATGTGGAATCGTGTGGGAATATAACTAAAACTTTAGGTAAACACATTTAAGACACTCAAAAAAAGTACAAACAAAAGGGTTTCACATATCAAGTTAGTTTTTATTAATTTCATATCAAATTAGTATAAATTAATTTCATAAATTAAAATAAATACCTTGGGCTTCAAAATTCATTGTAAATAATATAAATTTATAAGCTTGATTAGTTACCAGCCCTATTTGAAGTGCTCTTTTGCTTCGAAATATTGCATCAGAGCTGCAATGCGCTGTTGAAATGAACACGTGTTCATGCTTAGGATTTAATTTTTAGAAAGTACCGTTAGGTTTCCAGCGAAAACCGGTTTGTAAATTGAAAATTTGGACATTTTCGAGACAAACTTTGTAAATTTAGTTTAAATATTTTCTGATCGGTTTTTTGATTTTTGGCCACTGGCGGAACCACTGTGCTTCGGTTAATTAATGATTAAGTTGATTAGTAAAAGTCTATTACAATAAGAGGGGAGGTAAAGATTTGCATCCCATTTAAGTCCCCTAAGAGCGAAAGTAAGGAAGTGTTTTTGTACAAATTCTATGTGATCTTGGTGAACTCCATATTGAGAACTCCAGACACACGATCCATACTCAAGAATCGGACGGACCAATGATGCATATAACGTTTAAGTTATGTACGGGTGTTCTAGCTCTTGAAAAGGGGGCATTTTGTAATGTCAGCGATGGATCGACACCCGACGACGCAGCCCTTTTTCATAGTAGGACCATGAAATGGCTGAAGTTGCTGCTGAAGAAAACCGACGAAATAGCTTTATTTTGCGATTCTGGCGCAAGGTAAAGAAGTTTATTCGGTTAACATAAGGCGCAAAATAGGGAAAAAAAGTGTTGCAAAGAGCGAGAGTGTACCCGCCCAGGAATCATCGCGCTTTAGGGAGGAGTCCGAAACTAGCGACAGCCGATAATCCATAAGCCGCTTTTTGCTGGTGTATACTGGGTGTTGTGCCAGAATAAGGCATCTCGTGAATCGAACGGGCGAGGTGAGTTGTTAGGTTAGGTCACGGTCGCGCGAGCCTGATATAGTTTTCTTTAGTTTACCAAATCGAAAATCTCGGTTAAGAAGTTAAGAGATCCTTACTGGCAGTGAAGCAGGACTTGAGCATAGGGGACCGGGTGGCGGCAGAGATGGTGTACCGCCCAAGAGGTGTGTACCACCGATATGGTGTGGCCTTGAGGGATCGTCAACCAGATTAGGGTTCGACAGAAGCAGTACGATGCAAGTACGATGGATTGATGTAGCTGTAAGTGATCCTAACCACACGAAGTGCACTGGAAAGTACTTGGATAACAGAAGACTACTCGAAGCTAACTGGGAAGCGAGTTTTGGAGCGGCACTTTTTAAGGGCGCTTCGCAGCGGATAGGGGTCGAGATGTTTGTCCAACTCATGGCCCCGCAGTGCCTTATGACAAAGTCGTGGAGACAGTGTCCGAAGTTGTTAGATCATCTAAAGTACTTCTATTGGCTCTATGTAAAATGTGCATTTGTTTTGCATGGGTTGGCAAGAGCTTTCACGACATATTTTTCCCTTCTAGCCTTGAACTAAACTCTTATTCCGCATGGCCCCCCTTATCCTGGTTTCAAGTAGACAGTTTCAAAACTGTGAGACTCGATTAAAAAATGACAAGAAGCCAGACGGACATGCTTATATAGGTTCAGCAGGATATTCTGATCAAGAATATTGTTTGGTTATTGAGATTTTTCAATGTCGTTCCAAATAATAACACAAAATTATGTATCTTTTAAATGTTATAATGTTGTTTATTTGCGTGCATATAGTAATGGAGTGAGACAAAAAGATCCGATTTATGATGCGTTAGTTATGTAAGTTAACACCCGGCACTTTCGAGCCCCCCCTTGTTCAGCACTATTCGCCCCCTACTACTACTACGCCTCGAATTCGACCCCAGACTCTTAAACCCGAATCCACAGCATAAGCAATTCTCGATATTCAAGTGCTGTGGGTTCAACTACATCCGGATATGTCGCAAGAGTGCAACTATGTCACAAGTGTGCAACTATATACGCTGACTAGAATGTTGCGGGCTGACACACACCCTGAGTGTTACGCTGACTCTTGACACCGGATAGCTGACACTACTCCCGCTGACACCACACACGCCGACACCGCACACGCTGACACCACACATAGAGTTGGAGTGGGAGATCGGCCGATATCGAACTGACGACTGGAGGGTCACAACTTTGGGAAGTCAGTCTATTTTTGACCACCGAACCACCAAGCTGAATCTACTCCAAATATTCCCAATCGTCATATTAAAACCAACTTTCCCTTTCATTAAATAAGAACTTTCAACAAATAAGAACCAAATCAATTGTTAACCTAAGTGACACGAACAATAAATTGTATTCCAATCAACATCAAACCATGAACCAACTGCTTTTCATTAGGTGAACTATGGAAGGACACCTTAACTTGTACTATGTTATGTATGTTATGTATGTTATGTATGTTATGTATGTTATGTATGTTATGTGTGTTATGTATGTTATGTATGTTATGTATGTTATGTATGTTATGTATGTTATGTATGTTATGTATGTTATGTATGTTATGTATGTTATGTATGTTATGTATGTTATGTATGTTATGTATGTTACGTGTGTTATGTGTTATGTACGTTAATAAATGTGTACGTTAAACGCAGGAAAGCGTTTGCGTGAGTTGCACACCTTTGACCAAAATTATAAATCCCTGTGTAAGGTATAAAAAGCTTTAGATGTGCTGACAGTTCAAAAATGCCTCTATAAAGCAGTGATATATTTGAAGGTATAATAATAATTTGATAAATTTTTCCTTCCAAACATAGCTCTGCTCTGCTTCTTTATCTCTTACGATGTTGCTTCTATTCTATTGCTTCGACTCTCGCTCAATAAAGATTCTTATCTCTTTTCATTGAATTTTACTTACACGCACTTACTGCTCTCTTCAATCTCCCCATTTCGTTTCCCTGGTACAGTGGTACAAGGTTGATCAATAATATTAATAAATTAATTATTGAATTTTTAATAATTTGTAAAAAAATAATAATTTAATTTTTAATAATTATGGAATTAAAACTGATCTGTGCGCTGAAGTCTTTTAATAAGACAATCTTCTCTTCCCAGCCTACCGTCCACTGCTGGCTTTGTGAAAACGTCTTACACGCTAAGTGTGCCAGGTTCACGGCCTCAAAACAAACCAAACCTGTGGGTGTAAAACTCCCACATGTTACTGCCACTGACCAACCTTCCAACTCATCATCCTCTGTTTCAAAAAACTAATGTCTTCACTAACACTTACTAGAGAGTTACGTAGTAAACTTCCCAAACTGTATTCTGATAGTTCTTTCCTTGCATCTCACATTATTGTATTTACAGAAACTTGGTTAAAACCGGAGATCTTAAGCTACGAAGTTTTTCCTAGTTGGTAAACCACTTTTAGATGTGATAGAACTCTGCCAAGGGGAGGAGGAGTGTTAATCTCTGTAGACTCCAAACTCGCTTCTGAAGAGGTAAAATCATAAGAGTTTGGTGACATTGAATCCCTTTAAATCAAAATCACTTTGTCCGATCAATCATTGTATGTTACCTGTTCTTACATACCGAACCGCTAACATACTGGCCACATTTCGTCTGATCGTCTGTCTGATGGTGACCAGCTGATAGCTCGGGGTGACTTTAATATCCTAGAACTTATGTGGTCAAATGTTAAAAATTCACAGTCTTTACAGCTTAACTCCCACCACGACTTCCCTGCAGGCATGTTTGACATTTCACTCGGGCAAATTAACCACGTTAGAAATTCTTTAGGTCGGCTGTTGGAATTATGTTTCGTTTCTGATCCTGATAGAATTACTCTTTCCAGAACTTTGCCTCTTTCTTACCCTGAGGATCCATATCATCCCACTCTTGAGCTTTCAATCGAAAACCATTCCTTTATTGACCTTATGTCTACACTTAAATCTCATAAAGTTCGTTTCTTCCGTATGGCTGACTTTATGAAATTAAATACCAAAGTTAATTTCGGAATTTAATTGGTCTGATTTACTGCCATGCGAGGATATAAACATCGCATTACAAAAATTTTATTTCACTTTAAACATATTTTTCGACGTTTGCGTGCCGTGGAAGTATCCGCCCGCTTTAACGAATCCGCCTTGGTATACAAGGCAACTTATAAATTTAAGGAATAGTATGAGTAGACTTTTAAACAAACATAGATTATCTGGCTGTACAGTTAGATATTCAAGATACTTAGTAGCTTAGTCCAATTTCGCTGTGCATAACGCAGAATGTTATAGGAGTTATATTCGCCGCTGCAGGATTCAGTTTACTCATGATCCGAAGCCGTTTTTTACCTTTGTAAATACTAAGCGTAAACATGAATCTTTTCACTGCTTACGTTTGATAACTCTTATGCGAACACTGATCAGGCAATGGCCGATCTCTTTGCACAGTTTTTTCAAACTACGTATTCAACTAGCAGCAGTTCAGCTCAGCCTTACACTTATACTATCAAATCAGTCAACCTTATATTTTGCCCATCTTTCGATCAAAGTGATGCCAGCATGGCTTCATGAAGCGCCGCTCCACCACTACGTCATTTACATTGACTTCAGTAAAGCATTTGACTCTGTTAACCTCAGTTTTTTGGGATTCCCAACTGATTTTCTTATCTGGATTTCGAGCTACTTATATGGGAGAACCCAACGTTTCTTCTTTAAACATGTTACCTCGCGTTTAGTCCGCGCCACATCTGGGCTGCCCCAAGAAAGCCATCATGGACCCCTACTTTTAACACTGTTTATTAACGACTTGCCCCTTGCCTTAACTAATTCACTTGTACTTATGTAGTCTGACGACGTTAAGCTTTGCCTTCAGTATAAATTCACTAGCGCCCAGTCTAGACTTCAATCCGATTAGGATAAACTTCAAAATTGGTGTTTAGCAAATAACCTAAAGCTTAATGGATCGAAAT
Organism: Drosophila pandora; assembly: GCA_021223865.1. Lineage (NCBI taxonomy): Eukaryota > Metazoa > Arthropoda > Insecta > Diptera > Drosophilidae > Drosophila > Drosophila pandora. The sequence continues at coordinate 95,678 of JAJJHT010011235.1, forward strand.
GTAAACTCATGTCTTTTTACCAATCTAGTTCTCACCAGGCTATATACTTTCTCTAAGGGAAAGCCTTAGAACGATTAACTCAGGTTAACGATCTAGGTGTCCTATTAGATTTGAAACTTAAATTTACCGACCATATATCTACCATGGTTAATAAAGCTATGGGTGTGCTTGGTTTTATTAAAAGATGGTTAAAAGAATTTAATAACCCGTACATAACTAAAACGTTATATACATCACTGGTCCGTCCGATTCTTGAGTATGGATCGTGTGTCTGGAGTCCTCAATACGGAGTACACCAAGAACACATTGAATCTGTACAAAAAAACTTCCTTACTTTTGCGCTTAGGGGACTTCATTGGGATGCAAATCTTTACCTTCCCTCTTATCATAGTAGACTTTTACTAATCAACTTACCGTCATTGACAAACCGTAGAACGATGCTGGGTGTCATGATTCTATATAATCTTATTTATGGAAATGTAGACAGCCAGCATTTACTAACACGCGTTAATTTTAACGTTCCTAGTAGAAGGACTAGAAACTTTCGTCCTCTACTCCTCAGCCATTGTAGTTCGACATATGCCCAACACGATCCGTTCAGGATATAATGTTCGGACTGCAATGGTCTCTACCACATCTTGTCACTTTGCTCTACTAACAAATCCTAAATCGCTTATATTAACAGCCTTATCTGTGCAACACTCTTCCTCGTGATATCTTTCTCTTACTCTTCGCTTAATCTATCTCGGATCTATTCCCGCGATTCGAGCCGTACGTTGCGCGGCAGCGTCGCTCGGTCGGTTGGACGGGAGATGGGCTGTACATATGCAGTGGGAACCGCGCTAAAAAAAATTAGCTTACACTCATTGTTAGGAAAAAAATTCATTAAAGATCAAAAATAAGTAAGAAAAAAGAAATGCAACAGAAAATGCCTAATATGGAATGAGAGCAACTTTCTCTCCTTATCCGTGAAATAAAAGAAACCTTTGATAATTCTTAGAAAAGTTTAAATCAAAATAGGGCAATTTAAAAAGATATAATTTTCAAATATGCGAAGATTCTCGTAAACTCCTTCAATGGGGCAAGAAAATTAGTGCATGAAAATTGGAAAACAACAAATGAAACAATCTGGTCAAAAATATCAAAAGTACAGATCAAGTTACGTTTAAGTTTAATAAGACAATGAGAGGTATAACCTATATATATCAATACCAACAATCTTAAATACCCCTTTAAAAATAGATAATGGCGAGGAACAAAAATTATTAGAACAGATAGAAATAGATTCAACGGAAGACAAAGATTCCGAATCAAGCAAGCTAACTTCGGGCAGAGCCAGTTAAGGTTGTGCCATTTCCGATCGTTCAGGTATATGGCGGATATAGGATATAGATCGTTCTAAGACAGCTATAGGATGTAGTTGGCCGATCCTTAGTTGAAAGTTGTAGTTGAAATTTTGTAGATAAAATATTTTTCGACCGATCCCGTTCTGACTTATATACTGCCTGAAAACAAAAGAAGGATGTGTGCAAAGTTTCAACTCGATAGCTTTAAAAATGAGAGACTAGTTTGAGTAGAAACAGACAGACACATAGACAGATGGACAGACGGACATGCTTATATGCAGGAGGTGATCCTGACCATACATTAAAGACATTTCAAATGCCATTCCTAAATTTAACGGCCAAAAAATTAATCTACAAAGTCTATCACAGCTCTAAAACTGGTCGACATAACAAAAGAACCATACGAAAATTTTGCTGTTGAGGTAATAAAATCAGAATAGAATAGTTGGATCAACACTCTACAAAGTTGAAAAAGTGAAGATACAATAAATGGAATAATTCAGAAAATACAATAAACAATCGTCGGTGAAACATCCGAGGTAATAAAAGCTAAAATGGCATGCACATCCCAAAAAGGTAAGACCGCAGAAAGATTCACAGCGGAAATCGACAATTTTCGAAAGCTCCTAGAAGCGGCATATATTGACGAAGGCCTACCATTCGAACATGCTGATAAGATTAGTACTAAGGACACACACAATGATTAAAAATGATGAGCACGACAAACTTAAAACTATCTCAGAAGCAGGCAATTTCAATAAAATAAATGATGCCGTATGTAAATACATACATTGCAGCACAGATATACCTGGAAGTGCTAAAACTGTATTTTATTACAATAAACGACAACCCTATCGAGGTAATAACTTCAGTGGAAACTACCGAGGTGGAGAAAACGGTCGTGGATATTAACACAACGGTAATTATTATAATACCAACAATGGCGGCTTCCTATAGAGGAAATTACCGTGGACAAAAAGCTTATAGAGGAAACTCTTATAATAACAACGTTAGAATTGTCGAAGTTACTCAGAACTGGACAACTCTAAGGTGTACAAAATCAATCTCAGTCAAAATACATTTGTTATCTTCATTAATGTTAATACAAAATGTTGTTAAAAAAATTAAGAGTCCAGAAAGAAAATAGCCTTATCTCAATTTTCCAAAAACTTGGCTCCACAATTCCAAACTCAACTGAAAAGTCTATGTGGCCAGTATAGAAAAAAATTATATTTCAAAATTTGCTCGACTAATCCTTTTTATATTGCACGTGTAGATAGCTTTTGAGATGACGCACTTTTGATATATCGCTCATATCTGGCAAAATCTGTTAACTCAAGATATAGTCCTGTAAGTGCAGCTACCCATTTTGAACAGCCTGCTGTGAAGCTTGCATTTACTTATACATGTGTGTGTATTTGATTGGCAACTTTGCTTTTGGAAAACAATTTGGTTTCCCACAACTACGAAACATTTTTGGATTTTAAATACATTTTTGGGCAAATTTTTAATTAAAATTTTTAAACTAACCAAATTCCGTAACCTTTGTAAATTAAAAATACGTATAACTTCAGAGCCACTGAAGCTATCGAAAAATTCGTTACGTCTTTGGAAAGATTTTTAATTATTCCACCTTCTTGAATGTCAAAATCTATAGAGTTAAAAAAAAAGAGTTTTGATGTTTATCCTTACAGTTAAAGTATTGCTAACTGTGTGAATCGCCAGTCCAGAGGTTTCTTCCATATATATATATTCTATATATTATGCGTTCTGTTTTAAATAATTGAAGATCAATATATACAAAAAAACAACTGATATCATATAAAAAAACCTCTTGACGAGGTAAAGTACCGGTGAGGAAGCTGCATGCGAAACACAAAATATCTGATATCAATTTTAGTGACGAAAATATGCTATATAGGTGTACAAAATTGCATATAAAAAATATTCTTGTTCGGCACGTGCAAGAAAAACAAAAAAAAAATCAGTCACGTGCCGAACAAGAATATTTTTTATAGAGAATGATGACCGTAGCATTCTCAGGCATGTAAGCCTCATAAGTATTCCTTTATATGGATGATTTAAGTTTAAGTTTTAAAAACTAAACCGTAGCATCAGTTATGTAAAATCTTTTTCTGCTAGCATAGTTAGGGTTAGATTGGTGGTATGCTGGAACCACAATAAGTATAGCATAGGATTGTGATATAGGGCGAATCAAACGTCGTAGATATCGCCAAGGTCGGGTGGGTTAAGAATAGGGTATAATGAACATCTATTACCCTACAACTCTCTCTCTCTTTACTGACCCTTTTTGCATTTTAGGAGATTTGTTTCTTTTGTTTTCTTTTGGATTTGATTCTGTAGTACAATCATCCGGGTTTATTTATTAATTTTCTAGCTAGTGCACTTAAATATATTTTTAAGCACCCTCATCCGTCGTGCTTAGTCTAAGATCCCAAGAAGTGCACGCCCATCACTCTCATCCATACGTCCCATAGGTATATCCTATAGACCTTGCAGAAGTCCTTGCAATTTGGTTCTTTTTAACAACAGCCCGCACACTTCCGCACATTAGAAAATTGGCGCCCAAAGTTAAACATTTAAACATATTGGCGCCCCTCGGTTTATTATAATTTAATAGTTGAAATACCCTTGCAGTTAAGATTGTTCCATTTCCGATCGTTCAGATATATGGCGTTGTTATGCTATTAGTAGTTTTTAATAGCAGCCGAATAACTATACACGTTTCAAATTATAGTTTCCGTATATTTATTTTGGGCTCAATTTAACCCTAATATATGCGGCTCCAATAAACTCCAAATCACAACAAACCCAAAACCAAGAGCTTGCGCAGAAGCTCAACCAAAGCTCCCCAAAGCGCATACGCTACAAATACCAATAAAGCGCATGCGAAACTGGGGACAGAGACGAAACATGCTGATAACAACAGCTGCAGCTTAGCATATTATAATTATTTTAGATGCATTCTTTGGTGGCTGCTTGGCCCAACATCCTCCCCCCATTGAAGGGTGGGCCTTCAATAACAATGTCGGAAGGGGCAGCAGTCACATTATTGCAGAGGTTATTCCATGGGTTGTCCTCCCTACCACAGAGCGCCGACACATCCCGTGATAGTCCACCGTGGCCAGAAAACACCCAGCCAAATCGAGTGTTCTGAGCAATTGGGAGCCCGTGACCTAACTGGATTTGGCCAGCCGACAACAGATCAAAGAATAAGCCGGCTCCAATCAGCAGGTCCACTCGCTGCGTTTTGTGGAAGTTGGGGTCAGCTAGGTCCATATTGCCAGGAATCTTCCAGCCCGAAGCATCTATGTCCTGGCTATGCTGATAGTCCGTTATATGTGAAGCTACAACAGCCTCAATTTCCACTGAATATGTGCTAAGGCGGGACTTCAAGCACACATTAACGGATGCTCCATCTGTTTCAAATCCAGCGCCGCCGAAACCGGCCACCGTTGTGGAGCATTTGGAGCGGCCAAGCTGAAGTTCATTCGCCAGCCGCGACGAGATGAGATGTACTTGTGAACCGGAATCCAATAACGCTCGGCAAGGCAGGAAGTCTCCAGATCGACCACGTACGAGTACATTTGCTGTTGGCAGGAGCACTAGCTCAGCATTGCGATCCTGGTTCATAACAGGGTTGATTGAGCGGGATGGGTTCGCACCAGCAACTGCACCGATCACGTCCCGTGAGACTCGTGTGGGTGAAACCTGCCCGCGAGGGTGCAACAGAGTATGATGACGGTGATTGCACGTCGAGCAGCGGGAAGCTGAGCATCCGCGAGCGAGATGGCCATCCTCCAGACAAACAAAACAGCGAGCCAGACGCCGCACTTCGTCGTACCGTTCCTCAATTGTCAAAGAACTAAACTTTGAACAAGAAGGAAGCTCGTGCACCGCAATACCACACAGGGCGCATAGAGCAGGACGGGCGTTAATAACCATGCACGAAGATCTACCTCGGCCCACTTGGTAAGTTGGTGGATACGCCGCCAACGAAAAGTCAACGCATTCAAGAGTCCGGCACCTTTGCTCCAAGAATCGTGCCATGGACTCCCAAGACGGAAGGCTGTCGTTGCTTCCGGCGAGAGTGTCTTCCCACTTGGCCCTTGTGGCTGGATCCAACTTCTGCAGGATAATCTGGATTAGCAAACATCCTTGGATCTCGGCAGCTGATCCGGAACTCATAAGAGCCCGCATATGCCCATTGAACCGATCCGATAGCTCCCGCAACGTAGCAACAGACCCTGGCTCGACCACACGAAGCTGCAGGATCTCATTAATGTGAGACTTAAATATTAAACGCCGATTACTAAAACGATTGCGCAATAGGTCAAGGGCCACATCGTAGTTCGCGTCAGTAATTTCCAGAGCTCTCAGCGTATCCAAGGCTGACTCGCGCAGGCATGAAATGAGCCACCGGAGCTTTTCCGTTTTCGTTAGGTGGGGATGGCTGTCAATCGTGGTCTTAAAAAGGGCGCAGAAATCCGGCCACTCGGTATAGCCGCCGCTAAATGTTGGCATCGGCAACGGTGGCAAGGAGGGGGCTGGCTTGTATGGCATTGGCAATACGCTGGCGCCGTCGAGAAGTGTGGAGTGGGCAGCGATTCTAATGGAGCGCTTGGCAACCTCCACCTGAATTTCCACTTCCACATCAGTCGCCAGCTGCGAGAATTTCCAATACAGATCACTCCCGATCTCGCTAAAATTAAGCTCCTCCAACTCTTCTTGAAGCGCTGTGAACCGCTCACGCAAACGCTTCTCCACCCACTCCAGCGCCATAATGGAAGAATCCTCAGTCCGCGCCGCAGCCTTCACCTTATGATGCAGCGCCTCCATTTCCTGGCAGGCCACCTCTGCTCTTCTCCGCAGCATCCTTTCCCAGTTTGCGGCAGCAGCTCCAATAATCTCAGCTCCAGACTCCATTCTTCAATTGAAATGCAACTTGTAGCAACAACAACAAGGGCGTTTTCTTTGCACTTTTAATGCTAATAAACCGGGATGAGATCACGTCGGGGTCACCAATGTTATGCTATTAGTAGTTTTTAATAGCAGCCGAATAACTATACACGTTTCAAATTATAGTTTCCATATATTTATTTTGGGCTCAATTTAACCCTAATATATGCGGCTCCAATAAACTCCAAATCACAACAAACCCAAAACCAAGAGCTTGCGCAGAAGCTCAACCAAAGCTCCCCAAAGCGCATACGCTACAAATACCAATAAAGCGCATGCGAAACTGGGGACAAAAAAGAGACGAAACATGCTGATAACAACAGCTGCAGCTTAGCATATTATAATTATTTTAGATGCATTCTTTGGTGGCTGCTTGGCCCAACAGGCGTCTATAGGAAATAGTTGGACGATCCTTATAAAATGTGGCAGATCGGATTATATTGCCCAAAATGGACTCCGTAGAAAGCCCCATCATTCCGATATTTCAGTTATATGGCAGTATATAGGATATAGTCGGCCGATCCTTAAGAAATTTTGTACATAAGACATTTTTGCGAAATCTTGTCTTTTTATGGCATTTCCGATCAATCGGTTATAGGGCAGGTATAGGATATAGTCGACCGATCCCGGCCGTTCAGACTTATGTAGTACCTGCAAGAAAAGAAGGATGTGTGTAAAGTTTCAACTCGATAGCTTTAAAACTTTGCAAGGGTATAAAAATGAGAAATAACATCTAGAAAGAGACCCGATGTCTTTCCACTTTTACCGGAGATGATTGAACTCTTCTTGTATTTATTGCATCAGTGGACCAGATACTGCAGGAATATGGAGAGGATCCAGATCAGGTATTAAGCGTTTATTTTCAACGCCAAAATACAAGGACAAGCCAGAACAGTGCGAAACATTAACACGCCGAAATCATGGGAGCAATGCAAGGGACTCACCAGAAAGATCAACAACCTAAGAGTCATAAGTATTTGAAATTTATGTATTAAGGTAAAGTACATTGTAGAGGATCTAACAAATTTCGCAATATAATTGAAAACAATGAAAACTTAGTTAACATATTAAGTGCACTACTTACACAAAGAATAAAAGAACTATTAATAGGATCATTAGCAGTGTCTTTACGGCCCTAAGAACAGTACCACAAGTTAGAGATAAAATTGCAAAATATTTGGGCCTAAATTTTTTTTTAAATTTTGGCAACCTTAATCAAAAAGTTTTATTGCGAAAAAGTGATTATGACTCAGGTAAAAATATAAATCAAAGAAATCAGAACCAAAATGATAATTTTCAGAAGCCAGAACACTAGAAGATACTACACTAATCAAAACCAAAACAGAAATTTTAGCTATAACCAACAGCAAAATCATAATAATAGTAATATTCAGCAAAACCAAAATTCACTCAATTTAAATTATAATTATAATAGAAATCAAAGCCAAAACATTCGACAAAATCCTCAATAGGCAATGAGTGTAGACAACTTAACCGAAGAAGACAGTAAGATCATAATAAATGAGTAAGAACAGTACCGATCATCTTTCTCTTTATCTCAAAGCGAACGGACGTGTTTTTTTTGTGTGCACTGCGTTGTCATAAAATTTGCTTATTAGATTTGCATAAACAATCGGTGTTTATTTCTATTCACTTAAAAAAATAAAAATAATAAAATATTGCAATTCATAGATCCGTATCGCTTCGCGTGTGCAGTGATATATTTGGAGGTAAAATAATAATTTTATAAATTTTTCTTCCAAACATAGCCCTGCTCTTCTTCTTCATCTCTTACGGTGTTGCTTCTATTCTATTGCTCCTATTTCTCGCTCAATAGAGATTCTTATCTCTATTTCTTTGCATTTTACTAACTCGCACTAACTGCTCTCTTTAATCTCCCCCTTTCGTTTCCCTGGTACAGTGGTACAAGGTTCATCAATATTATTAATAAATAAATTATTTAATTTTAAATAATTTTTAATAAATGAATTATACAAATTTTTAATAATTATGGATTTTAAATTGGTCTGTGCATTAAAGTCTTGCAATAAGACAATCTCGTCTTCCTAGCCTACCATCCATTGCTGGCTCTGTGAAAACGTTTTTCACGCTAGGTGTGCCGGGTTCACGGCCTCAGTTTCGGATGCAATCTCGCGTAGGTCTGGTCTCCACTTTTGCTGTGACGGTTGTCGTGCTGTTCAGGACGAAATGAGATTGTTCATGAGGCAGACTAAAAGCGGTTTCAAAGAGTTGATTAGTGGTTTTCGAAAAATCAATGACCAACTCTGTGCGCTTGATACACAGTTTAGTAGTCTTAAACTACTAAAGGAGTCTCCAAAGCGTAAAAAATCCTCTTTTAGGTATGTGCTTGTGGCGAATAATCCTCAGCCTGCTCAGCCGACAACTATGCAGCCGCTTATATCTCTGGCCACCCTAAGGGCCGGACCTGAGAAAAATTAGGCTTCCGAATATCTCAGGATTAATAAGCAATTGTCCGATATGTCCTCTGTATCATCGCTTCAAGTGATCCCAGACCCAATAATTCAAGCCCCTGTTACAGTCACCAAACAGGGCGATCAACCGTCCGGACCCCCGGTACGTACTGATGCCGCTGTACTAATTGCGGCGGCACCAAAACCCTTGCCCCTGATACTTCTGAGATTGATATCTCGGCTTACATCAAAGCCAAAAGAAAAGTCGACATAAAAGTGGTGGACATTACAAAATTTAAATATTCTTACACCAGGCACACGTCATCTTTCAAAATACGTGTGCCCTTGCAGATGTTCAAGACGATTCGTTCCGCCAGCTTTTGGCCAGAGAATATTTTTGTCCAAGAACATCAGCCAAGTACGGTGAAAAAAAAATAACCAAACCTGTGGGTGTGAAACTCCCACATGTTACGGCCACTGACCAACCTTCCACTTCATCTTCCTCTGTTTTAAAAACTAATGTCTTCTCTAACACTTACCTTTCAGAATACAAGAGCGTTACGTAGTAAACTTCCCAAACTGTATTCTGATAGTTCTTTCTTTGCATCTCACATTATTGTATTTACAGAAACTTGGTTAAAGCCGGAGATCTCAAGCTCCGGAATTTTTCCTAGTAGGTACACTACTCAAGAAAATCTCAAGAGTTTGGTGACATTGAATTCCTTTGCATCAAAATCACTTTGTCCGATCAATCTTTGTATGTTACCTGTTCTTACATACCACCTTCGTCCGAACCGCCAATAACTGGCAACATTTGTCCGCTATTCGTTTGGTTTTCGATCGTCTGTCTGATGGTGACCAGCTGATAGCTCTGGATGTCTTTAATAACCCAGAACTTATATGGTCAAATATTAAAAATTCACCGTCTTTACAGCTTAACTCCCACCACGACTTCCCTGTGGGCATGTTTGACATGTCACTCGGGCAAATTAACCACGTTAGAAATTTTTAAGGTCGGCTGTTGGACTTATGTTTCGTTTCTGATCCTGATGGAATTACTCTTTCCAGAACTTTGCCCCTTTCTGACCCTGAGGATCCATATCATCCCACTCTTGAGCTTTCAATTGAAAACAACTCCTTAATTGACCTTAAGTCTACACTTCTTTCGTAAGGCTGACTTTATGAAATTGAATAAGTTAATTTGGGGATTTGGTTGGTCTGATTTACTGGCATGCGATGATATAAACTTAGCATTACAAAAATTTTACTTCACTTTAAACATATTTTTCGACGTTTGCGTGCCGTGGAAGTATCCGCCCGCTTTAACGAATCCGCCTTGGTATACAAGGCAACTTATAAATTTAAGGAATAGTATGAGTCGACTTTTAAATAAACATGTACATGCTGTACAGTTAGTTATTCTAGATACTTAGTAGCGCGGTCAAATTTCACCGTGCATAACGCAGAATGTTATAGGAGATTCAGTTTACTCAGGATCCGAAGCAGTTTTATAACTTTGTAAACACTAAGCGTAAACATGTATCTTTTCCCCCACTGCTTACGTTTGAGAACTCTTATGCGAACACTGATCAGGCAATGGCAGTCTTTTGGGATTCCCAACTGATCTTCTTATGTGGATTTCGAGCTACTTATCAGGAAGAACCTAACGTGTTTTCTTTAAAGATGTTATCTCGCGTTTAGTCCGCGCCACATCTGGGGTGCCCCAAGGAAGCCATCTTGGACCCCTACTTTTTACACTGTTTATTAACGACTTGCCCCTTGCCTTAACTAATTCACTTGTTCCTATGTACGCTGATGACGTTAAGCTATGCCTTCAATATAAATTCACTAGCGCCCAGTCTAGACTTCAATACGATTTGGATAAACTTTAAAATTTGTGTTTAGCAAATAACCTAAAGCTTAATGGATCGAAATGTAAACTTATGTCTTTTTACCGATCTAGTCGTCACCAGGCTATGTTCTTTCTCTATGGGAACGCCTTAGAACGATTAACTCGGGTTAACGATCTAGGTGTCCTATTAGATTTGAAACTTAAATTTACCGACCATATATCTACCATGGTTAATAAAGCTATGGGTGTGCTTGGTTTTATTAAAAGATGGTCAAAAGAATTTAATAACCCGTACATAACTAAAACGTTATATACATCACTGGTCCGTCCGATTCTTGAGTATGGATCGTGTGTCTGGAGTCCTCAATATGGAGTACACCAAGATTACATTGAATCTGTACAAAAAAACTTCCTTACTTTTGCTCTTAGGGGACTTAATTGGGATGCAAATCTTTACCTCCCCTCTTATCGTAGTAGACTTTTACTAATCAACTTACCATCATTATCATTATCATATCATTAACAAACCGTAGAACAATGCTGGGTGTCATGTTTCTATACGATCTTATTTATGGAAATATTGAAAGCCAGCATTTACTAACACGCTTAAATTTTAACATTCCTAGTAGAAGGACCAGATACTTTCGTCCTTTACTCCTCAGCCATTGTAGTTCGACATATGCCCAACACGATCCGTTCAGGGTATTATGTTCGGAGTACAATGGTCTCTACCACATCTTATCACCTCGCTCTACTAACAATCTTAAATCGCTTATATTAACCGCCTTATCTGTGAAACACTCTTCCTCGTGATACCTTTCTTTTCGCTTAACTATCTCGGATCTATTCCCGCGATTCGAGCCGTATGTCACGCGGCAGCGTCCCTCGGTCGGTTGGACGGGAGGTGGCTGTACGTATGCAGTGGGAACCGCGTAAAAAAAAAAAAACAAGAAAGGAAAGCTAACTTCGGGCGGAGCCGAAGTTGATATATCCTTGCAGTTCAGTCGCAGTCCGCTAGGTGGCGCCACGCATCTTATATTATTAGATATATAGCGGATCGTATATAGTCGGCCGATCCTTATGAAAATTGGCAGATCAGATTTTTTTTCCCAAAATAGAATCTGTACCAAATCCCATCTTTCTAACTTAAAAAACACCAAAGTTTTGTCAATTTCGATCTTTCTATGACAGCTATAGGATATAGTCGGCCGATCCTTATGAAATTTTGTACACAACATATTTTGGTCAAATATAACGCGTGTGGAAACGTCTCAACTCTCTAACTTCAAAAACACCAAAGTTATGGCATTTCCGATCAATCAGTTATATGGCAGCTATAGGATATATTCGACCGATCCCGGCCGTTCCGACTTATATACTACCTGCAAGGAAAAGAAGGATGTGTGCAAAGTTTCAACTCGATAGCTCTAAAACTGAGAGACTAGTTTGCGTAGAAACCGACAGACAGACGGACAGACAGACAGACGGACATGCTTATATCGACTCAGGAGGTGATCCTGATCAAGAATATATATACTTTATAGGGTCGGAGATGTCTCCTTCACTGCGTTGCACACTTTTGACCAAAATTATAATACCCTCTGCAAGGGTATAAAAAGGAACTCCCCAAAGAGTTTTTTATTTAGAAGCCTCGGAAGAAAAAAATATGTTAGTAAAGGGAACAATTGAGAACTGTAAATTTTCATTTTTACCGGAAACAGGATCCACAACTAGTACTTAATACTAATAAGATGAGCATATTTCACACTATTAACACGAAATTTCAAAACAACGATTTCTTAGTAAAAACAGAAGTACCAAGGAAATTCCACTATCTCCAAAATATGCATGCAAAATGGGTGGCTTTACCCCTGGACATATCATATGATTTTTTTGCGCGGTTCCCACTGCATACGTACAGCCCACCTCCCGTCCAACCGACCGAGGGACGCTGCTGCGTAACGTACGGCTCGAATCGCGGGAATAGATCCGAGATAGCTAAAGCGAGGAGTAGGATAGATATCACGAGGAAAGATATCACGAGGAAGAGTGAAGATAAGGCGTTTAGCGTAAGCGATTTAAGATTGTTAGTAGAACAAAGTGACAAGATATGGTAGAGACCATTGTAGTCCGAAAATAATACCCCGAAAGGATCATGTTGGGTCATGTTAAGCCAATTATCTATTGACTGTTTCAAATTTCAATTTCAATTCAAAATTTCAATTTAACAGGTTTATAATAAATAGCCTAAGAAATAATAAATAGCCTAAACAAGCGTTTTAAGAAATTATATTACAAAGAAGAGGACCAATAAACCAATGCAAATGCAGTAGTACATAATATAAGGACCATAACAGATCAACCAATAAGCTCGATAAATTAGGGTGTCGCCAAAATATAAGGAAGAAATTAGAAAACAAATGAGGGAAAAAGAAAAAAATGGTATTATTAGGAAAAGCAGAAGCAAATATTGTTTTCCCATATGCATGGTGCCCAAAAAGATAAATGAATGATATATTAAGGGACAACATAGAATAAATATGCGTAGTATACCTTGATGATATATTAATATTTTCAACAGCTCTAGCAGAACATAATCATGCAGTAGAAAAAATTTTTCGGAATCTTCAAAAACACAACTTAAAAATTTAGCCAGATAAATGCTGATTTATGAAACATACAGAATTTTTAGGACACGTCCTGAGCAAAGACGAAATACAACCAAATCCAAAAAAATACAGGATATTTTAGCTTTATTGATTTTTACTACTAAAAAGACTTCTCAAAAATTTCATACCCAATGATTAAATATTTACAAAAAGGTAACAAATCTAGAAATACGTTACGGAGTGAAAACTAAAAAGCACTCATAAGTTCACACCCAATATTAAAAGTTCCAGAATTCGATGAACCTTTTAAAGTGACAAGATGCCAGTGATTTTGCAATTGAAGCTGTTTTATCACAAGAACTTTAAATAAACATGAAAAATATTACAGCGCAACTGATAAAGAATTTTTAGGCATTGTTTTCGCAATTGATTCCTTTAGACATTGCTATATCTATACGGATCACAGTTTCAAATTATAAAAGTTAAGTACCTAAATAAAAAATATAAAGGAAATTGTATAAAAGATGGACGTAAAAGATGGATCTTAATGTTACAACAGTTTGGTTGAGAAATTCAATATGTTAAAGGAAAAGATAATAAGCCAGCAGACTTTCTAAGTTAATGCCTATTTACAGCACCTCTAATAAATCATAATAATGATGAGGAATAAAATTTAGAGATATCAGAAAACCGACAAATTTTTTTTTTCATAAGAGAAGGAATAGTAACTAAATATAAAACACAAATGATTGTAACCTATTCAGCAAGAGACCAAATTATTTACAATGGCAGAAAAATTATAGAAATTAACCCAGCGGAGTCTTGAGCAGCAGAATTCGAAGCGACAAAATTAAAACACCGTGTGTATGCTTCGGAACTTTGTTTGTGACTGAGGAAAAATTGATATACATATTTTCTTATTCTCTATTTCTTAGAGCGGGACAATTATAACTACTCCAAGATCTCTTTCTCCTTCCTATAACTACAAAAGCATGCATTGTAACATACTAAAATATACAGGGTACCTTATTTTCTACACGGAGGACCCATAGAAATCGAACAAAAATTTTTTAATAATCATGGTAAAATTGGTATATTTTGAGAAGTACCAGACAGAGTATATTATAAAGTTCAATGCATCATAATAGACATCTTTAAAGACACACCAAATATAAAATTTCTTAAATGCACCAAAAGCGGGGTAGAGATAGAAAACGAAGAACAACTTCATAAACAAATTTCTTTATACCATACAAAATAATCCTTTCACAAAAAAAAAACTTTCAATAGACCATTTGTAACAGTTCTATAACCTATACAGAAAGGGAAAATTACGAAGAAAAGAGAAATGAAGGATCGATACAAAATTACAAACGAATAGACATAAGGATGAACCATATTTTCGATAAGCTAAATTAAAGGATCCACCCTTGTAATATTAAGACCATTACAAATGAAAATAACATAAAATTAAAAACACAAATAATATATAAATATATATATATANTATGTACATATATATATATGTATATAAATAAAATTGATTTTTGAATTTAAAAAAAAAGTTTACCAAGCGTAGTAATACGTTTTATTCATATAATATTTACAGAATACTTTATTGATTATTTTAATTATCCTATCATTGTTACATGCCAGACTACACGTGGTCCCAATTAAAGAGGAGGCAGGATACGTCCCTATAAATATTTACTCCACTGAAATTGTGAATAAATCTTTTATAATTTTGCATATTATTGAAATTAATCAGATCACCAAAATTATCAATAAAAAAGAGGATAGTATAAAAGATAGAATCAACCAGAGCCAAAATAAAATCAATTACTCCAACCACAAGAACAAAGAGAGGAGTTATTAATGGTGCAGGCACACTGTACAAACGACTTTTTTGGAGTAATGGACAATTAGGGCTCAAGTCCAAGAAATCCACTTGAAAATCTAAGAGGAGTTTGAAAACCCAAGCTGGAAGCAGAGGTGCTGAATGCAAGGATAGCCCAACCACAAATATCATTGATTTATAATACAAATGTCCCGGACACACTTTCTAACAAAAGTTGATGGGCATGCAATGAAATGGAAACAAATCCATGATCTATTTTCCTGCATGGTCAATAAAACTAACATGCCAGAAGTAAAGAAAGTGTGGTATCTCAAATCCACTCTTTCCTCAAAGGCCACCTCAGCTTTATGAGGATAACAATTTACATGCTTGGCGCATAATAATTGGACCATATGACAATCTTCGGCTTATTGGGAATACACTTATCCGTCGGCTACTTTATCCTAAATCATGGAATGGAATTCCGAGATCAAAGAATCACAGTTTTAACTATTGCTACTATTGCAAAGCTTCAAATCACCCTTTTTATAAATATGAAATGTTACGCCATACATATTTTTTAACAGCAGCCAAATAAATATACGATTTCAGATTTCAATTTCATTTCAATATCCAATACATAATTGAGGGTTCAATCTAACCCCAAACTCGCAGCCGCTCAAATCAGTGCAAAAAGTACAAGTAAATGAAAGCTTAGCAATACAAACTCAAAACAATGCATTTGTTTATCATTTCGTTGACCAGAGGCAAAGCGGTGCAACGCTCACAAATGAAAGAGTTAGTGGGCTAGTGGTTAAGTGGGCAGGAGCTCTTCAATAAATCTCCCAAAAACGCATGCGCTACAAATACCAGTAAAGCACATGCAAACGGAGTAGAAATAAACAAAAACAGAACTGCTGATAAACCTGCGACTCCTTCTCCGTTTTAGAATTTATAAATTATTTTAAATAGCTTCGCCCTTGGCTGCTTGGCTCAACATCCTTCCCCCGTTAAAGGCTGGATCTTCAACAGACTCCTTGAGAGGCAGCAGACACAACCTTGACACCGCACGCGTAGTCGTTCGGTTACAAATTTTTTTTTTTTTTTTTTTTATTAAACTTTGCTTTTTATTTATTGGATCTTCTCTTAATTTTGAGACTAACAATAAGTTTTCAAATCTTAACATTAACATTTAACTAACAGTAGACTAAGACTGCATTCTGGTTGCACGTTCCTCAATACGGTCGCTGGGTGGGTAGGTCATTGCGACGAAGTCGTGATTGGTTACTCAACCTTGTTAGACCTCTCGCCAGGTGGTTAGGGTGCGACAATAGCTTGCTAAAGTACTTTTCCTTCTGTTCTGCGATCACATCTTTGACTGGAAGAATGTTTAAGTCGCGATGTATGTTTTCGTTGCGAACGTACCACGGTGCCCCAGTGATTGTTCTCAAGTTCGGTTACAAATAAGTTACAAATAAGCGAAGCTGTGGAAAGGTCCTTGACTAACTCCAAATGCATTGCTGAAGCATTGTGCTGAAGCAGATGAATACGATCACATAACATTTGATAGGGCCCTTATTGCGAGACTCCAGCGCATAGTTCCGCAATCATCCACAAAAGGCGCAAGCGGGCTTGAGGGGAGAATCAATCTGCGTGATTTTAGTAAGCTTATCTCTTCCTTAAACTCGGTAAGCTGGACGACGCGAAACAGCAGATGGGTTCCTCTTTTGAGATCCTGGACAGAAATCCCTTCTTGACGGGTGCAGCGGCAAAATTTGTAAATGTAGGCGAACACTCTCTGTAGGGAGGGAAACGAGTTGGCAAACTTTGACAATGCGGCGAAATCCCTGGGTGGAGCCGTAGCCAATAAGGGTCATGGCGCGAAGTTCGATGGTTGCCTTTTCGGTCAAAATAGCGATGGGCCAAGAAATGGAGGACCCTGGGACCAAAGCTCAGTGGACTGAAGTTCAATAGCTCAGTGGGAAGAGAACCTCTTGACAGTAGATCGGCTGGGTTAAAGGCATTAGGAAGTTAACGCCATTTCATTGCCTTGGTGAGCTCCTGTATGGAATAGATGCGATTAGAAACAAGCACTTTAAATCAAGCAGGTTCATTTTGAATCCAGGATAGGGCAACCCAGGAGTAACACTAACAATAATATTCCCCTTTATATGATCCAAAATCAGCAACTTCAGCCATCAGTCTTGCTAGTAACTTAGGTCCAGATAGTTCCAGCTTCGGTATTGTCTGAGTTTTTATGAGTGCCACTCGACTCTTTGAGCATAACAGCCGACAATCAAACCCAGACAATACATATACGCAAGCTCCATATGCATAAGCTAGCGTCGCAGAATCCGTGGACCTCCCATCTTTCATGGCATGGAATGACTAAACGAGGAAACTTAATTCGCTGAGTTTGGTCAAAACTGGAACAGAATTGCAAACACTCGGAGAGAAGAGATTGAGGAAGGCTTTCATTCCATGACATATTTTCTCTGCACAGCTTCTGATCTTTGCCCTGGTGATGACATTACCTACCAAGCTTATCTGTTCATAAAACCGAGCGATGAAAGATAGTATAGATCTCGTGGTTGGTTTGGCGGTGGGCTGAAGAGCTTCAAAGAATTCTAATCCAAGAGTCTTTGTGAACGGACTGGCATCGTCAAATTTTAAATATGACTCTCTAACACCTTCGGGTACTCCTTCCAAAGCATCTGGGATGTTGGAGCACCATTTCCTTAATTGAAACTGACCCTTGTTCAACAGGCTCGATGTCTGAGCTATTATCTTAATCGCTTCAGTCTTCGTTAAGGCACCAGATATGAGGTCATCCACATATGATGAAGGTCCTGGAGGACAACTCGAGAGCAAACGGGAAAACCGGCACCTTAGTCCTTAGCCAGCTGGTGCATTGAGGGAACAGATAGAAAAGACGCTGGCTTTGTGTCATAATTCACGGTGTTGAGCTTAAAAACCTTCACGTAATCATGGATAGAAGTACTCTAGGGGATGCACTGCAGCAAACTATCATCCGGAAAGACCCTAATGCAGCGGTACATCTAGCAAATGTCTCCAGTCATAGCGACTAGATTAGACCGAAATCGAACCAAGGTATGGACACAACTCCCAGCTTAGTAGTGGAGCTGTGTTCCTTCAGGCAAATACTGGCACTTTTGGAGCATTTGGACCGATAAAGCTGAAGTTAGCTGGCCAGCCGTGATGTGGTAAGATGATCTTGTGAGCCGGAGTCAAGTAGCGCTCGACAAAGCGAAGAAAAGCTCTTGATCGGCCAGGATGCCGCACAGGGCACACGAAGCAGGCGGAGCATGCACTATCGGTTATTAAATGGCCTACGTCGGCCCGCCTGATTCGCTGACAAATGCGAAGCTAAAGCCAAATCCACCGTATCAAGGGTACGGCCCCTTTGTTTCAGAAACCAAACCATAGATTTCTAAGTTTACATGCTGTCACTTCTTCCTGCCAGAGAGTTTTCCCAATTGGCCTTTGTGGCAGGGTCCAGCTTTTGGATGACGAGGCACCCTTGAATTTCGGCCGACGTCCAGGAACTCATGAGGGCCCGTATATGACCATTGAATCGGTCGGATAACTTCCGAAGAGTAGCAACGGATCGCGGCTCAACCACTTTTAGCTGCAGGATCTCGTTGATGTGAGCCTGGAAGTTTAACTGTACTGAAACGGTTGCGCAAAAGGTCAAGGGCAACATCATAGTTAACATCGGTAATCTCCAGCGCCCTCAGCAGGGCTGATCCCGCTGATATAAAATGAGCCACCTGAGCTTCTCCATCTTGGTCAATTGCAGATGACTATCAATAGTTGTGCTAAACAGGGCGCAGAAATCCGGCCATTCGGCATAGCCACCGCTAAATGTTGGCATCGGCAACGGGGGCAATGAGGGAGCAGGCCTTTATGGAGTAGGTGAAATCCCAGCACATCAAATCTCATAAAACGCTTGGCAACTTACACCTGGATGTCAACGTGCACGTCCGTAACCAGATGAGAGAAACGCTGCTTTGTCGAACACACTTATGCCTATTAGGGTATGCGACACTCGAAAATGAATTCTATGTAGATTATTGCTTGACGGGTGCAGAAATAGTTGAAATCCAAAGTGAACAGAAAAATACTGTTGTCACACGGTTTCGAACTACGAAAATGGTGCTTAAATAATGCAGAACTACTGCTAGGGATACCTAAAAAGGATACCGTGAGCGATGTAAAACTGCGTGGGATCTTGGACCAATAAAGTGTCAAAACCCTCGGCCACATATGGATGTCCAATAAAGACCAACCTTGCGGATAAACGCAACAAAGTAAAGCTCTGGTTATTAGCTCAGAGTAGAGCACCACAAAGCGAGTGGTTTGCTCTGAGTTACCACAAATCTTCGACCCAGTAAGTTTATTTTCGCCAGTTTTAGTAAAGGCAAAGATATTCAAGCAACACCTGTGGGAATTTAAATTAGCTTCTTAACGTTCTAACCAGCATTCTGTAAATAAATTAATTTCAAGACACAAGAAAAAAATGATCCTGTTGTCGCTGCCATCGTTGATCGGCTACTGCGGCTTATCCGTTCCTGGCTCACTAAACTTTCCCTTACGCTGTGGCCGGTACCTGTTCCAGGTTGGTCGCCAATTGACCCACCTCCCAGGCAAACGCCTGGCAGGATATGCGTTCTCGGTGCTTGGCAGCCGGACAAGAACACCTCACTACCTATCAGGACACACTCACGGTTGCGATACGCCTTGCAGAATTGTTTACGCCTTGCAGAGTTACCTGCTGTGTCTAGGAAATGACCCAACCCGACTCGTTTATCCTAGGCGTCAGTTGTGCCATGCCGTCTGTTCGTCTGCCTGTCTGTGTTTACGTAAACTGAGAGACTGGCAGTTTTAGAGCTATCGAGTTGAAACTTTGCACGAATCCTTCTCGGTATACTCGGAACGACCGGGATCGGCTCCACATATATGGCTCCACAAAATTTAAATTCAATTGTTCATATTTTTTGATTTTAAGTGAACTATTAAGTGAACGCCAAACACCACCGAACTGGTTGACAGTTAAATTGTCTCTTTGCGTTCGTCCATCCCCGAAATAGGAATCATTTCATGACAAGCCCGACCTAACCGAACCCAACCCATCCATTGAATCTCACAAATGTCCCACTTTTTGTTAATTTCGCTGTGTCAGAGTTAAGTGCTCTTGTTGTGATTTTCAATTATGTCATATTAGTCACTCGCTCTTTTCTCTATTCTATCCTTTGACTATTAACAAGCTTAGCTTTTGTCCTAAGTCTTCGGGTACTGCTAGTATTCTATATAAAACAGGTAAGGGACACAAATAATATGTAACATGTTGCATTTTTACACTTGGTGTTTGACCATTGATCTCATGAACGATGCTTACAAACGCATGCTCAACCACTGGCACACTTTCCCATAAAAGCTTTGGTCAGCAAATTACTTAACGAGCATGATATTGCACTTAACAAGAAAGTATTTTCATTAAAAAAAAACCTAAAGTGTTTTCTTTATCTAAGTATCTTACTTTAAAACCCTTGCAGAGGGAATTATAAATTTGATCAAAAGTGTGCAACACAGTGAGTTAGACATCTCCCACCCAAATGGTATTAATATAATCTATACCAGTATCACCTCCTGAGTTGATATAAACATATTCGTCTCTCTTTCTCTCCGTCTGTCTTTCTGTCCATCATTTTTTTTACGATTGTTTCTAGTCGAACCAGTTCCTCAGTTTTCAAATTATGGCTATACTAAGCTATAGCTAAGCTATTAACTTTGCTTACTTCCTTAATTCTTTTGCCCGTAGTATATAAGTCGGAACTGCCGGGATCTGTCTTATCTTATTGATCGGGGATGCCATAAATTTGGTGTTTTTAACTTTAGAAAGATGGCATCTTCTACGGAGTCTTTTTTGATCCTTATCCAAAATCAAATCTATAAAATTTCTATCTTTTTAAAAAAGATAAAAGAAAATTTCGGCCGCAGCCGAAGATTTTACACACTTGCAGTTTTGTGTAAGTAACATTCAGTTTTACTTCTGTGACCGAATTGTTAGAGCGTCATTCAGAAATCGACCCGGAGGAACGTTTCAAACTGCCAAATGAAAATTTGTGTTCTTTGTTTTTTTTTGCTTTTTGTCTTACACCATTGCAGAGGGTATTATAATTTTGGTCAAAAGTGTGCAACGCAGTGAAGCCGGCCCCATAAAGCATATATATTCTTGATCAGGATCACCTCCTGAGTCGATATAAGTATGTCGGTCTGACCGTCTCACACCGTTGCAGAATCCAGAAAAGATGCCAAAAAATCAACGCTTACTTCTATTTAGATGAAATTTCTTACATTTTTTGGGTCACTGCGAATCTAACGTCAAATGTCATAAATAAACAATGGAATTGAACGGATTAAGTTAAACTTAATTTTACGGTGTTCATTTCTCTTTCAAAATGAATGAAATTTTTAATAAAGATACCCATAATTGCAAAATAAAATTTTTAATTTAAGAGGATGGAAATCGTGTTGATGCATTCTGTACAAAGAACATATTGTCATCATTTTGAATTTACTATAAAAAATGAATACTTAATTATTATTGAAAATACAGCTGAACATTATCATCATTTTCATTTTCATCATTATCTTTGTCACCATTGCCTTCTCTATCATCTGACTTGTGTACGGCTGAAGCTTTCAGCATAAACACTACTGTTTCGGATAATTTTATACTTTTATTTTTGCTGATTTTTGCTTGCTGCTGATTATAGGATCGGAACTAGTTAAAAAGAAATTAAATATGTCACTATTATATTTTTCTCTGCTAAATTTTCTCGAATTGTGTTCTCCGCAGCATCCTCTCACAACTTGAAGCAGCAAATCCAGTAGCTTCAGCTCCCGACTTCATTGTGCAATTAAAATAAAATGCAACTTCTTGAGAACAAAAACAACGGATTTAGTGGCACATTTAATGCTGATCACAATAATCAACCGGTATAAATCACGAATAAATACGGTTCACGGTTCAATTTCAATTCCATATCCAATGTTTTATTTGAGGGTTCAATCTAACCCAAAACTCGCAGCCACTCAAATCAGTGCCAAATGTCAGAGAGAGTGGACATGTTTCTGTGCTGCTCCGCCAGCAGCTAAGCAAATACCAGAAAACTCAGTGAAAAAGAAAAGGGTGAAAAAAGAAAGGGTGAAAAGAAAAAGGTGTGCTCTAGACATCGCGAAAGGACTCTTTTGGCCTCGAGATTATAGTGTCCAATAACTAACACAAAATCAAAATTTATTTAATTCAAAAATTGAATTGCCATCACGACAAATTAAACCAACAGCTTGTGCACATTCATTTAAAGAAATAAGAGCGGCCCCTCTGCCTGCAGTACCTAACATAAACACCAACAACATGAACGAAAGTAAGCTCTCTGTCCCAGAAACAGAGCGGAGACGGCCTTCCAATGCCTATTTCTCAATCGTCGCAAACGAAGAGCGCTTTCCCAGGCACAAGCAGTGCATTAACCTGGAGTGCACAGTGCACCTCCCCAGCACTATCACCCTCTGGTCTATTAACTCCGCTATATTTGCCTACAACGAGCACTTCTACATCGATTATCACATCGTGCACTACAACAACAACAGCAACATCGGTAGCTGTCTCTCAGCGAGTGTCACCTACACTGGCGCAGCCGGCCTCAGCAGAGCCCAATCAATCAAACCAAGCGACAACACTGCAAGAGCAACAATCCAAACAATCCAAACGGGATATATCCAAGTAAAACGAAAGCTCAGTCCCCAGCCGAAAAAAAATGCTAACGCTGCAAAAGCAATGAAAGTCAACAATCAAGACGAACCGATCAATTCTCTGTCTGAAAACAGATTTGCCATATTAAGCGAAGACCGTTATAATGAAGAGAATGCGGATGTTTCCAAAGCCAAACAAAAGCCGCCACCCTTTACATACGTGATCAAAACTGCAGCGATATGGTAAACTGTCTCCCTAAGCTAATTGGAAATAACAATTTTCATATAATGCAGTGGCATTGGTCAGTGGACCAAGGGCAATATACGGGAGACCAAGCTCCAAGTCTACACGAAGGAAAATCATCGCTTAGCCACGGAATACCTAAACGACAACCAGAAAAACTATTACACCTACTAATTGAAGAGCAACAAGGGCCTTCAAGTGGTCATAAAGGGTATTGAATCGTCGGTACCAATAAAAGAAATCATCGAAGCCCTTTCAAGCGCAGGTTTTAAAGTTAAGGAAGCCATTAATGTCATCAACAGACAAAAAGTCCCCCAGCCTATGTTCAAAGTTGAGCTGCAACCTGAAACGAAAACAACTCCTAAAAATATGTTTCATCCCATATACAAACTACAGTATCTTCAGCATAGAAGAATCACGGATAGTATAGAAGCGCCACCAACCTCTACAGTGTTCAAACTGCCAAGAATATGGACACTCAAAGTCGTACTGCACCTTGCGTGCAGTCTGTATGGCTTGTGGCGGCCTCCATGACACTGCCACCTGTACCATAAATAAAACCGACCATAACTCTAAGAAATGTGGCAACTGCGGTGGAAATCATACTGCCAACTACAGGGGATGCCCAGTTTATAAAGAACTAAAATATCGTATGAATATAAAAAAAATCCTTACAACAACGTTCGTTTGCCAATCACACTAACCACCACGGCATCTTTGACTACACCTGGAAAGAAACTTTTCTCTAGCGCTCAACGATGGCCAGGACTACTAAATAGTGTAGGTTCAGTACCACTGGAACCTGAAACTATAGGATATCCACCTCCGCATACGGGTACTACGAGGGAAAGAGTAGGCCAAGAATCTGCAACCCCCGAAATAAAGAGTATCGAAGAAATGTTGTCCACACTTATAAGTTCAATGGTCACAATGCAAAATAATACGCAAGAGCTCATGCGAAACCAAAATCGACTAATGGAGCTATTAGTCAAACAAAAATCCAATTAGATGGCTTATCTAAGCAAAAATACATACAAAATACTAAGACATTTCTTGATGATAATAATATCGATATTATGCTCCTCTCCGAAACTCATCTAACAAACAAAAACAACTTCTATCTGACGAGCTATATATTTCATGCAACAAATCATCCAGATGGGAAGGCTCATGGAGGAACTGGAATCCTCATAAAGCAGCGCATAAAACACCATTCCCTCCAACGAGTTGCTACAAATTCCCTGCAGTCAACTTCAATACAAGTTCAGACTGTGGGAGGTCGTCTAAATCTAGCTGCAATATACTGCCCTCCACGTTTCTGCATATCTGATATGGAGTTTATGCAATTCTTCGATTCACTAGGCGATTGCTTTATAGCAGTCGGCGACTACAATGCCAAGCACCCACACTGGGGTTCTCGCCTATCCATCCCAAAGGATAGACAACTATACAACGCTTTGACACAGCCTGGAAATAAACTAGACTTTCTATCACCGGGAAGGCCTACATACTGGCCAGCGGACCCACGGAAGAAGCCAGACGTAATTGGCTTTGCGATCACTAGAAAAATTCCACGAAGCATCATTCGAGCCGAACCTTTGGATGACCTACCAGTAAAGCACATGCGAACGGGTCAGAAATAAACAAAAACCAAACTGCTGATAAACCCGTCGCTGCTTCTCCGTTTTAGAATTTATAAATTATCTTAAATAGCTTCTCCTTTGGCTGCTTGGCTCAACATGAGGAGTTTCGCGCAAAGGCAGTATCTGAAAGGTTAAATTGGGGAAAAATTGAAAGGCGAAATGGGGGAAATTGTGTCTAATGTTTCAAGGCTGACCCCAAATCAAAGAAATGTAAAGGAAGAAATTTTTTGTGAGACAAAAGAATAACACCTTGTTGCACCTAGAATTCACAATCCTTCAGTCCAGCTTTCCGTGAAGCATCAACAGCATAGGTAGTTCACATAGTTTAGGCAGATAATGGACAAGCAGCTAAATTGCTGCTTAACTCAGGATCACAAATCAATTTGATCACTGAACGACTAGCATCGATGTTGGCACTATACCGTCACGATGCAAAGTTTCGGGTCGAAGGCATTGGTTAACTCGTTACGTTTCTTCATGGGGACTTCATCCAGCACATAGAAAACTATGGACTCCGTCACATTATAGTTAAGCAACGAGCTTAACCACTTACTCATTGTAAATTTCAAATACTCAATGAGTATCTATTAGAAGCTTCATCGTTCGACAAGCCTGGATGGAAAGACCTACTAATCGGCACCAAGCACTAATACTAGCTACTCTTTTCAAATCAGTAAATAGTCGGAAGAACTCTATGACACAATCATATTACAAAACACCAAAAATGGAGGGATTGAGCATCCTGGAATGGAAGAACAAGTGGCCTGGAAGCACAACTGGATTGAGCAGGAAGAATAAAATCAAAAATTCCCTCCCCCTATTGTAGGGTGGGCCTTCAATAACAACTCTGGAAGGGCAGCAGACACATCTTGTAATAGATTATTCCACGGGTTGCGTAGTTTCATTAAGAAGATTAAGAACTCGTGCAAGGCGAAAAAGGCACACCAACTTCTTCCAAACCTTTGACGATGCATTGCTCCCCCCAATAGACCAATGTGGGAATCGAGTTCTCGTAACAAATGCAGGGGGTCCCGAACGTTGACACGTTTTAGACCCTATATAAGACACTATAACCGCCTCTAGGTTCGCAGAATATGTGGTTAGACGAGACTTCACACATTAACGGAGGATCCGTACCAAACTAAGTGCCGCCGAGACTGGCAACCGCTACATCTAATTTGTTCTGCCAAATTTCATCAGGATCGGCCGACTATATCCTATGGCGGCCATATGACTGAACGATCGGAAATGGCACAGCCTTAACTGCAAGGGTATATCAACTTCGGCTCCGCCCAAAGTTAGCTTTGCTTTCTTGTTATACCCTTGCAGAGGGTATTATAATTTTGGTCAAAAGTGTGCATTGCAGTGAAGGAGACATCTCCGACCGTATAAAGTATATATATTCTTGATCAGGATAACCTCCTGAGTCGATATAAGCATGTCCGTCTGCCCGTCCGTCCGTCTGTCTGTTGGTTTCTACGCAAACTAGTCTCTAAGTTTTAGAGCTATCGAGTTAAAACTTTGCACACAGCCATCTTTTATTTGCAGGCAGTATATAAGTCGGAACGGCCGGGATCGGTCGACTATATCCTATAGCTGCCATATAACTGATTGATCGGAATGCAATAACTTTGGTGTTTTTAAGTTAGAAAGATGGGAGTTTCAATCGGCCGACTATATAGGATCCGCTATATATCTAATAATATTAGATACGTGTCGCCACCTAGCGGACTGCGACTCAACTGCAATGGTATATAAACTTCGGCTCCGCCCGAAGTTAGCTTTCCTTTCTTGTTTTTAGTATCACGCAGTTTTTTTAGTTTCTGGGGCAATTAAAATGATTGAACTTCGGGCGGGATCCCGTCGGGGTCACCAAAATGTAGCGCTACCAGCTCTTGAAAGCGGCCGAATAAAAACAGTTGTAATTCCGGTTTATAATTTATTGAGAGCAAATTCCGCGCAATGTCACAAAATAGCGGCCCGTCAATAACAACTCCAAAATATGCAAGAAGAACAAGAGAAAAATTATAAAATTTGGCAAATCGTTTTATTTTGCCCAATATAGAATCTCCAAGTCCCATCTTTCTAACTCATAAAACACCAAAGTTATGTCAATTCCGATCGTTCTAAAGCAATAGGATATACTCGACCGATTTTTATTAAATTGTGTAGCTAAGATATTATGGCCAAATACAGCATCTGTCGAATGTTCCAACCCTGTTACTTAAAAAACACCAAAGGTTTGTCATTTCCGATTGTTCACTTATATGGCAGCTATAGGATATAGTCGACCGACTTACACTCCGTTTCACTTGAATAGCACACAACATTATTCATAAATACTTGTTTATCTCTCAACAAATGCTTGATCTAAAGCAATCTACTCCTTTTAAACAAAAATTGGAAGTCTGGAAATGTAACGTTTAAATTTAACATAATTTTCTTTTCAACTTGCTTCAATAACAGGCACCTTTTTTGTTTCACTTGAATAGCACATTTTAGATTTAGTGTCATGTCAGCAGCCAAGGAGATTGAATCATAAACGTTTTTAATTAATTTGGGAATTTTAAACATAGTTTAATCATTTTGTGCAGTTAGGAGCTAAGTCACAAAGAACTGATCCAAATACAAAGCTATATTGATTGTGACATTTCTTTAGCTAATATAGCTAAAAAATCTAATAGAAGCAGAAAAGTCGCATACAATTCTATCAAGAACATATAAAATTACGGAAAAAATATAAAAGTTCCCAAAAGTAGTGTTCTTAGCGACACAGATAAAAGTGCGATTCTGCAGGAAGCCTCAAATTCTCATGACTCTGTGAGCAAGATAAGGACAAAAGCAGGTGTTGACGCGAGAAAAACTACTGTTTGGCGAGTTATTTCGAAAGCTTTCGATCTTAAGCGTTTAGAACTTAAAAAAACCACCGCTTAACCCCAAACAAAAGGAAGCACGGTTGACCTTTTGCCGCGTCAATATGTCATGGTGTAACGAGTGGAAGCGCGTAGTTTTTTCTGATGAATTCAATTTGGAGGGGTCAGATGGCCACGATTATTATTTTCATGATCTGAGGAAAGGGACGCATAAATTGAACCTTTTACATAGTCGAGTAGGCGGAGTTATGGTTTGGGGAGCCATATCTTACTATGCGACTTGTGAACTCCAATTCTTATCCTCAAACATCAACGCAAAAGCGTACCTAAACGTTCTGAGAAAAGCTTTTCCACCATTTGAAATTTTTTTTTTTAAATTTTCCTTAAACGTTCCAGCAAGACAATGCCCCAATACATACTGCACGTGTTTTAAAAACTTTTTTAAAAGATAAAAATTTTAATATCCTAAATTGGCCACCATACTCGCCAGATCTGAATATAATTAAAAATGTTTGGAGATGGCCGGCCAGAAAAGTTTATGAGTCTGGCAAACATTTTTCAACCAAAGAAGATCTTATTGAAGCCATTCAGATGGCCTGGGCTACAATATCCCTAGACTATATAAAAAGTCTATATGATTCGCTGCCCAACAGGATCTACGAGGTTATCTTGAATAAGGGGGGCTCAACGCATTATTAAATTAACAAAAATATATATTTTATTATAATACTCACTATTGAACAAAAACACATAACTATACACTAAACTATAAGTAGAAACTTAAACACCAGTGAGTTTTCTTTTTGGTTAAAAGATTTAAAAGATTTGAAATTGCATATCGGTCGGTAATTCAAGTGAAACGCAGTGAATATAAACTTTATAGGGTCGGAGATGTCTCCTCCTTTGACCAAAATTATAATACATTCTGCAAGAATATTATAGTATGGCTGTCTGTCTTTTTCTATGCATTTTATTCTGAGACTATAAAAAAGTCGAGGAACTACGATTAAATATCAACAATTTCATTTCAATATTTTTATTCAAGGGTTCAATTTTAACCCAACTCGCAGCCGCTCAAATCAGTGACAAAAAAACAAGTGCATAAAACCTAATAGCTTGCGCAGAAACTCCACCAAAGCTTCCAAAGTGCATGCGCTACAAGTAACAATAAAGCGCATGCGAAACAAAACAGAGAAGAATACATGCTGATAACAACAGCTGCAGCTAAGCATTTTATGATTATTTTAAATGAATTTTTTGGTGCCTGCTTGGCCTAACAGATGAAAATAACGTTTAAGTTATGTACGGGTCATTAAAATCTTTTGACCATCTTTTAATAAAACCAAGCATATCCATAGCTTTATTAACCATGGTAGATATATGGTCGGTAAATTTAAGTCTAAAATCTAATAGGAAACCCAGATCGTTAACCTGAGTTAATGCGTTCCCATAGAGAAAGTGCATAGCCTGGTGAGGACTAGATCGGTAAAAAGACATGAGTTTAAATTTCGATCCATTAAGCTTTAAATTATTTGCTAAACACCAATTTTAAAGTTCTTTTAAATCGGATTGAAATCTTGACAGGGCGCTAGTGAATTTATACTGAAGGCATAGCTTAACGTCATCAGCGTACATAAGTACAAGTAAATTAGTTAAGACAAGGGGCAAGTTGTTAATAAATAGTGTAAAAAGTAGGGGTCGAAGATGGCTTCCTTGGGGCACACCAGATGTTCGCGGACTAATCGCGAGGTAAAATCTTTAAAGAAAACACGTTGGGTTCTTGCAGATAAGTAGCTAGAAATCCAGATAAGAAGATCAGTTGGGAATCCCAAAGAACTGAGTTTACTTATAAGAAGCGAATGGTTAACAGTTTAAACGTCTGTATGTAAGCTATTCCGGAAGCCATCCGTGATAAAAGATGTTAGCTCCAATAAGTTGGTAGTGATGGAGCGGCGCTCCATGAAGCCATGTTGGCACGGAGTTATTATTTAACTACATAGGTACGGCAAATGTGGAATGATAAGTTTTTCAAAAAGCTTTGGAATTGCTCACAATTTAAAGATGCCTCTATAATGGCTGATTGGATACTATAAGTGTAAGGCTGAGCTGAACTGCTGCTATTGCCTGATCAGTGTTCGCATAAGAGTTCTCAAACGTAAGCAGTGGGGGAAAAGATACATGTTTGCGCTTAGTGTTAGTTATAATAGCTTAGTTATAAAACTGCTTCGGATCCTGAGTAAACTGAATCCGGCAGCGGTAACATGTGGGAGTTTTAAACTCGCAGGTTTGGTTATTTTTTTTCACCGTACTTGGCTGATGTTCTTGGACGAAAATATTCTTAGGCCAAAAGCTGGCGGAACAAATCGTCTTCGTGTACCTGGTGTATGAATACTTAAATTTTGTAATTTCCACCACCTTAATGTCGACTTTTGTTTTGACTTTGATGTAAGCCGAGATATCAATCTCCGAAGTATCAGGGGCAAGCCGGGAAACAAAAATGTATTTCGATGGTGGGATCACCTGCAAGGATTTTGGTGCCGACGTAACTAATACCGCGGCATCAGTACGTACCTGGGGTCCGGGCGGTTGATTACCCTGTTTGGTGACTGTTACAGGGGTTTGAATTATTGGATCTGGGATCACTTGAAGCTCATTAATTCTGAGATATTCGGAAGCAGAATTTTCCTCAGGTCTGGCCCTTGAGGTGGCCAGAGTTATAAGCGGCTGCATAGTTGACGGCTGAGCAGGCTAAATAAGCGGCTGCATAGTTGTCGGCTGAGCAGGCTGAAGATTATTCGCCACAAGCACATCACTAAAAGAGGATTTCTTCTTAAGGAAAATTAATCAATCATTGCCTCGTGATTCTTCTGTCAATTGTCCGTTAGGAAGGAGAGCAAAGGAAATTGTTTCTGGTCCATGGATCGAATTCTTATGTACTGTAGGTGGCATATAGTACCATGGGTATAAGGAAACGAAATATGTGGCAGTATCAAATGGATCTATGTCAAACCCACTAGCCAAAGCTATCAATATAACGTGAAGATTTTTATTAAATCAATGTCTACATTAGTAATTTGTGCGGATAAGTCTGGATTTGGGAAGAAACACGGCTTTCCATCGTTAGTATTACCGAAACCCGGCTTCCCCACGAGCTTGCCATTTTTTTAATGGGGGCTTATATGCTAAATTCAGTAGAAACATCGAATCCAACCATGTAGAACAGACAGACCAAATAGCAATTATCTGTATTCACGTTCATCGATGCAATGCTCTCTATATCATTGAAATCTTTTCCACCAAAGTTCCACCACACAAGGAGCATTTTATAGTTGAAGTTGTGAAGTTGAAGGGCATTACACATTTTTCCATCCACCATTGATAAAATTTGGTTTTGGCGTACTTTTAATGTCTTTGAATTTTTAGATAACAACCAACCTTTAAAAATTATTAGAAACCTAAAAAAATATATACATTGCTTATTAATTTTCAAATCTTTCAACCTGTTAAGAGGAGCCCCGTAAATAGTCGTGATACTCCAATGAGTTCCGTTTTAAAACTGTTTTTATTTCTCACAATTCTCTTACAAGAAACATACATGAAAATCTTAAATCTATTTAAAACTACTTATCAACGGACTGCTCGCTGACATGCTATGTGACCCTTTCTTAAGTGCTTCAAGTGCAGCACATAAACATTTGGTTATCTTGTATTTGTTTGTGGGTGGTCGCAGCAAATGTTTTGCCATGTCAGCTGTAGATGGGATTTTGCTACACAAGAGATACGGACATATTAATTTCTCTAGCTTGAAAGAGATGGTATCCAAAGGGATAGTTCGAGGGATAGATAATATTCGGTTGCCAGAGAATATTAGTTGCAAAACGTGTATGGTTAGCAAAATCCATGTTCAACCCTTTCCATCAGCAACAAGTAATCGGGCCAAGGAGATTTTAGATCTGGTACATGCAGATGTTTGTGGACCTTTCCCAACGTTGTCCCTCGGAGGTTCCAAGTATTTTTTGACGTTCATTGACGATAAGTCCAGGAGGATTTTTGTTTACTTCCTGCGTGGTAAGAATGAGGTGCTACCCAAATTCGTCGATTTCAAGAACCTTGTGGAACGGCAGACAGGAAGGAGACTTAAATTTGACGAATGTCTGAGGCAGCATGGAATCGACAGACAGCTAACAATAGCGTATACTCCCCAGCAAAATGGAGTTGCGGAACGGGCAAATCGTACGCTAGTGGAGATGTCAAGATGCCTTCTGGTCCAGGCGGGACTGGGAGATCAGTTTTGGGCAGAAGCTGTCAACACTTCGGTTTATTTGCGAAACCGCTCCCCTACTAGCGCATTAGAGAGTATGACTCCTATGGAAGCGTGGACGGGTAAGAGACCTTATGTACAACACCTAAAGGTTTTTGGATCACTTGCAGTTTCTCTGGACAAGGGTCCGAGAAAGGGCAGAAAATTTCAACCTAAAGGCAAAGAGTACATTATGGTTGGGTACTCTGTGGCAGCAAAAGGATATCGACTATATGATCCATCAACTCGACAATTGGTCGAAAAACGGGATGTGTTATTTGATGAACATCATGACGTGGCATCCAAGGCTGATGCCGTGACGATCAATCTGGAGGAACTGGAGGAGGCCCACCAGCAGCAGGGACCCGGAGATGCAGAAATCGTTTCTGACTTATCCATCGACGCCGGCAGCTCCGATGAGAGTACAGATCAGTACGAGAGTGCCGAAAAAAAAGTGAGCATGTCGAGGAGGCACGCAGGGGCCCCGGTCGTCCTAAGATCATTCGGAGTGGAAAACCTGGACGCCCAAAGAAGCAGTACAATATACTAGGCGCCCTTGTTTCGGAAAATGTTCCGATTCCATTAACTTGCAAAGAGGCGCTGGAGAGTAAATATGCAAAGAAGTGGCGTGAAGCCATGGAAAGAGAACATGATTCTCTAGTTGCCAACCAGACTTGGGAAAACACTGATTTACCCAAAAATCAGCGAGCAATTGGATGCAAGTGGATATTCAACGTGAAGCGTGATAAGGATGGCCAAATAGAACGTTTCAAGGCTCGACTGGTAGCAAAAGGATGCTCCCAGCAGTTTGGCGTAAATTACCTAGAAAAATTTTCGCCGATATGCCGATTGGAGGGTGTGCGCTTTATTATAGCACTGGCGGCTGAGCTCAAGCTACATCTTCATCAAATGGATGTATGCACCGCGTATCTCAACAGTGATCTGAGTGAGACGGTCTACATGAAGCAGCCGGAAGGGTACTCAGATGAAACAAATCCTGACAAGGTATTGCTTCTGAAAAGAGCAATATATGGCTTAAAGCAATCCGAAAGGGCCTGGAACGAGAAGCTAAATGGCGTATTAGTTAATATGGGATTCGTTGCCTGTGATAACGAGCCATGTTTGTAGAAACATTGTGGAGAAGGTAATTTTGTATTAATCCTTGTATATGTTGACGATATACTTATAGCCAGCCAATCGCACGAGGATTTGCTAAAAATCAAGAGCAGCATCTCACGATCATTCAAGTGCGTTGACAAGGGTCAACTTAACCATTTCCTGGGCATGGAAATCGAACGGGACGGCGATCTTGGAGCAATTACTTTAGGGCACACGCAATATATCAAGGACTTATTGCATACCCATGGGATTGATTTTTGCAAATCGGCGAAGACACCTTTGGATCCTGGTTTTCAAATAGATTGCACAAGTCCCCAATGCAAAAAGGTGGATCCTACTTTTTATCAGTCCGTAGTAGCTCTTACAACAAGCCCAGACATATTGCATTCGGTGTCAAAATTGGCACAACGGAATCAAAACCCGCATGCTGAACACATGGCAGGCATAAAGCACGTCTTTAGATATCTCTCATCTACGATTGACATGAAACTACACTACCGACAACGTGGTCAATCGTTCTGTGGATACGTGGACGCGGATTGGGCAGGTGATAGGCTTGACAGGAAGTCCTATACTGGTTATATCTACCTGTTAGCAGGTGGTCCGATTTCTTGGCGTTCGGAAAAGCAGCGAAGTGTGGCGTTGAGCAGTACCGAGGCGGAGTACATGGCACTACCGGCGGCATTTAAGGAGGCGATAGTCATGCGAAGGCTGATTATGGAAATTGGTTGCGGAGACAACGACACCACGATCATCGTTTATGGGGATAATCTGAGTGCGCAGGCGCTAACTAAGAATCCCGTTCATCATTCCAGAACAAAGCACATCGATATACGTTATAATTTTGTTAGAGACGTTGTTAAGGAAGGGCAAGTTTTGTTAAAATACAAATGTACAACCGAAATGATAGCAGATATTTTGACAAAAAATCTTCCTAAAACGTTTGTTTATGTTTAATTTGTTTTGATATTTATTTTTGTAAACAAGCTTGCATTGAGGAAGGGTGTAGAAAATAAGGTACCCTGTATACTTTGGTATGTTACAATGCACGCTTTTATAGATATAGGAAGGAGAAAGAGATCTTCGAGTAGTTATAATTGTCCCACTCTAAAAATAGAGAATAAGAAAATATGTATATCAATTTTTCCTCAGTCACAAATAAAGTTCCAAAGCATACACACGGTGTTTTAATTTTGTCGCTTCGAATTCTGCCGCTCAAGAGGTTATGGGCCCAGGCACTGGAGAATTCAAGTTATTCGGTGTGTGACTCGATATTAAGAACAATGAGTGCTCTTTATCAAATTGATAAGTTAGAGGAGACGAACTATGACACATGGAAAATACAGATGCGATCTGTATTGGTGCATTCCGGTTTGTGGAGTGTTACGTCTGGAGAGCTAACTGAAACGAATGTTCCAGAAGGACAACAGTTTGCGGCCTTGGACAGTAAGGCGTTGGCAACAATAACATTGAGTGTAAAGTCATCTCAATTGACCTACATCAAGAATTGCCTGACGGCTGTGGAGGCATGGACCAAGTTGAAGGAGGTTCATCAACCAAGCGGACCTGGCCGAAAGGTACAGTTATACAAGAAACTGCTTAATAAACGGATGGAGCAAGGACAGAGTATGACGACCTACATAAGTGAATTTGTGGAAATTCTGGATGGTCTAACTGGAGTTGGAATAGAGCTAAACGACGAACTTCGTACTATCGTTTTGCTATCAAGCCTTCCAGAGCAATTTGAACATTTCGTGGTCGCTATGGAGACACGAGATAAGTTGCCTTCGTTCGAAGTTCTCACCATAAAGTTAAAAGAGGAGAGCGAAAGAAAAGGAATAGCAGATGAACGAGTCGACACTAAGGCATTCGCTGCAACGCAGAAACACAACTCACAGACGAAAACCTATGGGCAGAAGAAAAGAAAGAATATCGTTTGTTTCAAGTGTGGTGAACAAGGACACATTAAGACCCAGTGTCAAAATGAGAGTGAGGGAGATCACCGCATGGCATCAAGAAATGTGGTGAATCGCCAAAGCAGCCTTCTGCACGCCTGTGACGTCAACAACATTGACAATTCAACATGGTGTTTGGATAGTGGCGCAACAAGCCATATGTGTTGCGAAAGAGAGCTATTCACAAAGTTTGAGAAACACACTGAACAGATCGGACTGGCCAATGCTGGTTTCCTTCAAGCAGAAAGTATAGGTGACGTCAAGATAGAGACAGGCCAGTGCATGTTGACACTAAAAAATGTTCTTTACGTTCCGAAGATGACCGGAAATTTCTATTCCGTGAGCAGTGCTGTCCAGAACAGGTGCAAGGTGACCTTTGACTTAGAGAATGCCAAGGTGATGCAAGATGGAGAATGCATAGTGAAAGCCAAAAAGATTGCCAACTTGTATTTGTTTGTGGGTGGTCGCAGCAAATGTTTTGCCATGTCAGCTGTAGATGGGATTTTGCTACACAAGAGATACGGACATATTAATTTCTCTAGCTTGAAAGAGATGGTATCAAAAGGGATAGTTCGAGGGATAGATAATATTCGGTTGCCAGAGAATATTAGTTGCAAAACGTGTATGGTTAGCAAAATCCATGTTCAACCCTTTCCATCAGCAACAAGTAATCGGGCCAAGGAGATTTTAGATCTGGTACATGCAGATGTTTGTGGACCTTTCCCAACGTTGTCCCTCGGAGGTTCCAAGTATTTTTTGACGTTCATTGACGATAAGTCCAGGAGGATTTTTGTTTACTTCCTGCGTGGTAAGAATGAGGTGCTACCCAAATTCGTCGATTTCAAGAACCTTGTGGAACGGCAGACAGGAAGGAGACTTAAATGCCTGCGGAGTGATAATGGCGGAGAATTTGTCAATAAACAGTTTGACGAATGTCTGAGGCAGCATGGAATCGACAGACAGCTAACAATAGCGTATACTCCCCAGCAAAATGGAGTTGCGGAACGGGCAAATCGTACGCTAGTGGAGATGTCAAGATGCCTTCTGGTCCAGGCGGGACTGGGAGATCAGTTTTGGGCAGAAGCTGTCAACACTTCGGTTTATTTGCGAAACCGCTCCCCTACTAGCGCATTAGAGAGTATGACTCCTATGGAAGCGTGGACGGGTAAGAGACCTTATGTACAACACCTAAAGGTTTTTGGATCACTTGCAGTTTCTCTGGACAAGGGTCCGAGAAAGGGCAGAAAATTTCAACCTAAAGGCAAAGAGTACATTATGGTTGGGTACTCTGTGGCAGCAAAAGGTTATCGACTAAATGATCCATCAACTCGACAATTGGTCGAGAAACGGGATGTGTTATTTGATGAACATCATGACGTGGCATCCAAGGCTGATGCCGTGACGATCAATCTGGAGGAACGTGAGGAGGCCCACCAGCAGCAGGGACCCGGAGATGCAGAAATCGTTTCTGACTTATCCATCGACGGCGGCAGCTCCGATGAGAGTACAGATCAGTACGAGAGTACCGAAGAAAAAGGTGAGCATGTCGTGGAGGAGGCACGCAGGGGCCCCGGTCGACCTAAGATCATTTGAAGTGGAAAACCTGGACGCCCAAAGAAACAGTACAATATTTTAGGCGCCTTTGTTTCGGAAAATGTTCTGATTCCATTAACTTGCAAAGAGGTGCTAGAGAGTAAAAATGCAAATGAGTGGCGTGAAGCCATGGAAAGAGAACATGATTCTCTAGTTGCCAACCAGACTTGGCAAATCACTGATTTACCCAAAAATCAGCGAGCAATTGGATGCAAGTGGGTGTTCAACGTGAAGCGTGATAAAGATGGCCAAATAGAACGTTTCAAGGCTCGACTGGTAGCAAAAGGATGCTCCCAGCAGTTTGGCGTAAATTACCTAGAAACATTTTCGCCGGTATGCCGATTGAAGAGTGTGCGCTTTATTATAGCGCTGGCGGCGGAGCTCAAGTTACATCTTCATCAAATGGATGTATGCACCGCGTATCTCAACAGTGATCTGAGTGAGACAGTCTACATGAAGCGGCCGGAGGGGCTCTCAGATGAAACAAATCCTGACAAGTATTGCTTCTGACAAAAGCAATACATGGCTTGAAGCAATCAGGACGGGCCTGGAACGAGAAGCTAAATGGCGTATTCGAGTCTCTTCGCTCTCTTTATTGACAAAGCGCTTCTTGAAAGCGCCGCAAGCGCCCTGTCCCTGCTCCCTAATCTATGGCCGACGGTTAGTCCACGGCTGCTCCTCCGAGTAACGGAACGCTCCTTGAAAGCGCCGCGAGCGCTCCATTTCCGCTACTGCTTCTATAGGAATTCGCCTATTTCACGGCGACTCCTCCGTCCGACGGCGTGCTTTTTAAAAGCGCCGCCAGGCCTCCGTCCTTGGCTTCGCTACTCCAGGATGACGCCTACTTCACGGCAGCTCCTGTGATTGACGGGGTGCTGCTTAAAAGCGCCGCCTGCACTCCGTCCTTGCCTTCACTGCACCAGGATGGCGCCTACTTCACTGCAACTCCTGTGAGGTTAGGGCCGAACCCTGTCCGAATCTCCGGCGGAGCGCCCCTTAAAGCGTCGCGAACGCTCCGACTGCTTCAGCTCAGGTCGAGCTCACTGTGTTTCCAGCTCCTACTTGGTTTTGGATGACTCCCCTCAGCCCCGCCTCGTGGGCGGCCTGACTGCGAGATTCGCGCCGCAACTGTGACCCGCTCTTCTCTTCTTCTTCTGGCCAAGCGTTTGTCGCACCACGCCTCGCTGCTTCTAGGGGTCTAGCTCGCACGCTGGTACCCCTGACCTAGCTAAACGAAAACACCTACGTCAGGCTCGCACAACCATGACCTAGCCTTAAGACTCACCTAGCTTCTGCGACCCGCCTTGCGACCCGCCTAGCGACCTGCCTTGACTGAGCTCCACGTATACTGGAAAATGGCCGCTTGTGGCCTTATTTTTCTCTGACTGCTGGTCCTACGCCAGCTCCTCCAGCACGATGATCCCTCAGCGGGTAAAACTTCGCTACATTCGCGGGTAAAACTTCGCTGCAGCTCTTTATGAATTTCTGGATGCTTCTCCTTGCTCGCACGAACTTGCTCGTTTCGTGGTTAAATCAATAAAAGAACGCTGCTCCCACGCGCAGCGTGTTGCAGCGTTGTTATATCCTACAACGAAGTTACTCTGCTTGAAATTCCTCCTGAAGATCTCTTGGCCCTCTCGATATGAAACCTCTCTGGAACGCACATTGTAAAGCCTTTCATTCTTCTCCGTCTGCCTCGCTAAGGCCTTCTGCGCTTGAGCGCGTGCCACCTCTAACGAGTCCTCCTTGGACAGCCTGATTTCTCTGTCCTCCATGATACCTAGCTCTCTCATGAGCTTGTACGTTCCTCCTGATCCTACAAACTGTTGCCCAAACACCAAGTAATATGGGGACTCACCCGTGCCGGAATGGATCGAGGTCCTCAAAGCACAGCAGATCTCGCTGAGATGCTCGTCCCAATTTTTCTGGTCTGCATTTACGTACGACCTTATGGCTGCAATGACGGACCTATTCACCCTTTCCGACGCATTGGCCTGCGGCGAATGGACCGCTGTGAAAACCTGCGTCACCCTATTCTCCCGCATTAGCGTCCTTAATAATTCTCCTTTGAATTGCGTTCCATTATCTGAGAACACAGTCTCCAGAACTCCATACGTGTGGAACAACTCCTGCTTCATGTACTTCACCACTACATCCGCCGAGAGCTTCTTCAAAGCCTTGAGGAACACGAATTTGGTGTAATGGTCTAAAGCGATGAATATCCCAATATTTTCACTCTTGGATCTCGGATACGGCCCCAGGAAATCCACATATATTCGCATAAATTCTCCGCTAGTTCTAAACCCTGGACTTGCTTCGTCCGTCGGAAGACCTTGCCATACATGACCTTCAAATCTGGTACCGTCTCCCGAAGGGTCTTGTACTCCTCCGCCTCGAAATGTGGGGATTCATAATCCATTCCTACCTCAGCAACTACCTCCTCATCTGACGCTCCTTCATATGCCTTAGACAGCGCATCCGGAACCACGTGAAGTTTCCCTTTCGATGCTCACTATGGAACTTGTAGGCCTGCAATTTCGCCGCCCATCGCCCCAACCGAGATCTCAAATCCGGATGTGCCATGAGCCATCCTAGCGACGCGTGATCTTTGATGACCGTAAACTTATGCCCCTCTACGTAAGGTCTGAACCGTTTAATACAAATAATCGCGGCCAGGCATTCCTGTTCCTTACTCAACTTCTTCGAGACGAAAGCGATTGGATACTCGTCACCCTTGTCTCCTTCCGCCTTCTGAACCAGGACGCCACCAATCCCGTAACTGCTCGCATCGCAGTGAATGTAGAACGGCTTCGTAAAATCCGGTCGGTGCAGAACCGGAGCCTGACACATCGCTTTCTTAAGCTTTGTGAAAGCCTCTAGGCCAGCCTGCGACATCGTAAAACGACACTTAGGCCTCACCAGAGGTGCTCACCGTCAATGGTGCTGCTATGTCTGCATATTTGCTAATGAATTTGCTGTACCATCCAGTCATGCCCAGAAAACTCCGTAACGCCTTTAGCGTCCGCGGAACCGGGTAATTTACCATCGCCTCTATCTTCTCGGGGTCTGTCCTTATGACGCCTTCTCCGATCACATGGCCCAAATACTTAACCGAACGCATGCAAAAGTGGCTCTTCTTGGTGTTCAGAGTTAGCCCTGCTTTCAGAATGTGCCCAGCCACCGTCGTCAGAACCGCCAAATGCGACTCAAAGGTGTCGGAGACGACCAGCAGGTCATCCAAGTATACGAACACCTCATTACGCAACGAGGCCGGAATCACTTTGTCCATGAGTCGAGTCATAGTCTGCGATGCATTCATTAGCCCGAAAGGCATAACCTTAAACTGGTACAATGGCTTCCCTGGAATCGTAAACGCGGTCTTGTCGCGTGAAGCCGGATCCAGCGGGATTTGCCAGTACGCATCCTTCAGATCCAGACTAGAGATGAACATCGCTCTGGGAAGTCTACTCAGGATCGCATCAATCTGTGGAAGTGGATAAGCGTCGCCCTGGGTGAAACTATTCACTTCCCTGCAATTCAGACATAGCCGAACCTTTCCTGGCTTCTGTACCAATACAACCGGCGACGACCAGGCACTTTGCGACTCCTCGATCACTCCCAATCTCATCATCCTATCGACCTCTCCGTAGAGCAGTTTCTCTACCGCTGGAGAGACCGGATAGTGCCTCTGCATGACCGCTTTCGTGTCCCCGACATCAATACTGTGGCTGATCAAATGCGTCTTGCCCAATCCTAACTTGGCGAATGATGGAAATAGCTCTACCACTGCCTTTAGACTAACTTTCTGGGCTTCAGACAACTCCTGACTAACGAAGATTTCGCCGACTCGGAACTCCGATGGCAACAGCTCGAAACTCCTCCAGAAATCGATACCCAAATACAAATCCTGGCTCAGAGTGGGAACCAGGTAGAACATATGCGTCTTGCATTGATCCTTGAACTCCACCTCAGTCGTCAAACGACCTACCACCTGCTGTCGTTGCCCATCGGCCGTGCTTACGATCGTTCCTTTAAATCGCGCTTAAAATCGGCCCCGCTTCTTATGATCTTCCTCGCAAAGCTCCCTCCTATACAGCTAACTGCTGCACCAGTATCCAGTTATCCTAGCACTTCCTCTCTTAACAATCTGACTTCGGCGAAAGGACGTTTGTCTGAGGCCTTATACCTTATAGTTTCAACCGTCTTCATTGACTGCCAATATTGCCTTAACCTATTAGTGTTCCTTGACCTATTCTTACTCTCTACCTTAGCTTTATTACACTCTTCACTGAGCTCTCTTCCTACTTGTCCTTGTTCACACCTGACGGAACGCGCTGAGATGGACGATCCGGCGCATTCGCTCTTCCGTTTTTTAGACATTTCGGACACGATGGCTTGTAGACATTTGGTGCTCCGCACCCAAAACAGAAAACTTTCCGCTTGCCCGCGCAGTCGTGGTACCTGTGGCCCTCTTTCCTCCAATTCCAGCAGATAAGAGCCACTGCCTCCACTTCACCCGCTTCATCACCCGAAAATTCTTGGGCCTCTTCCCATTCCAAGTCGCTTCCTACTTCCGCTACCGATTTGTTGTAACTTCTGTGTGAGCTTCTGTCTTCCCGTCTCTGAGTTTCCCCATACGGCTTCTTCCCTCATCCTGGCTTGGATGTGCCGCAGTCTCGTCGCACCTCCTCTAAGAATCGTTCCCGGCGCCGACAAATCTCCCGTAAGTGGCTTATCGAACGTATCGACACATTCAACAGCTCGTGGCGTATCTCGGACCTGAGATTCTTCCTTACCATTTCCACTAGCGTGGCATCGCTTAATGGAATACTCAGACCATCCATCAACTGATCTACCGCCTCATAAAACGTGTCAAAATCTTCTCTGCCGCGCTGCTTCCGATCTCTTATTGCTTCTCTTATGTCCTCATCCGACCTATCGTCCCTAAAGTGTTTCCTGAGCGCGTCGCATAAATCATTCCACCTCATTCCTCTATTCAACTTGTGAAAACGCCAGTAAAATTCTCCCGCTTTCCCATCAAATAACAAACTCGCATTTCCCCATAGTGCTGAAAAGTTACTATCCAGCGTCTGGTGCGTCAAAGCTTCTACCCGATAGATGAAATTATCGATGGTCATGCCGTCGGGATGTCCGCTAAAACGAAGCTTCCAACTATTCAGGATCTGTCCCACTTTCTCTGGTCTATACCCAAAGTTGTGATCAGCCTGTTGCCTCACGCCATTTCCTAAGTAGTCGCCCTGACTCGAACGATGGACTCGAACGATGGAGCAATCCGAGCCACTTATCAGAAGAAACTGGCCTCAGAGTAAGAGGCCTCAGACATCGAGGACGGCTACAGAACCGATGCGTTGCTGCTGCGCAGGATGGCTGCGAGTCGCGTCATCTGCGATGAAGACAAAGCGAAGGCTACTGGTGGAGGGGATGACCTTACTGATAAAGGTAAACCTCCACCATTGAAATTCCATTCTTGGCTCCATCCGGCCAAGGATGTAGCCGTTATAGTCCTAGTCCAGGAACCATAAATTGCCGCGGTAGGTTTTCTGGACTAGCGAGCTACTAGTAGCTAACACTGAAGTAATACTGAAGTTAATTTTATAGCTTGCATCTTCAATATCAGCGACGCAGAGAACGCGGCAGCTACCGTTGAGTCGCAGACGACTTTTTTTTAGGTCAAACCTTTTTCTTTGCAATAAGGGAGATGATCCCTCCTTTATTATTGCGTATCGCAGGGAATTGGCCTTCCCCAATTGTCCTCATGCTTGTATCGAAACAGATACTTAGCAATGTAATTCTCTAAAAAAAGTCCTTGAGAAACCCTCTTTCTCAGACCTCAGGTACATCGAAATATCCCTAAATTTCCAAAACACAGAACCAGCAGTTTTTCAAAACCATAAAAAAAAACAACACGGCCAAATATTACCAAATCCGCTCGAACACCATTGCATCAAAGCCATCAGACCATTCTCAAAACATACAAAGTCTTAACACTCAACAAGAATTCACTCAAGCCTGCCAAAAGCTAAACTACATAAGCGAAATAGGGCACCCTGGTGGTCTACAGAGCTAGCTAGTTCAATAAGGCTAAAGCCGGAAACGAGGAGACACTCTGGACCGAATACAAGGTGTCTTTAGCATCCTATAAAAAGGCCATCCGTAAAGCGTAGCGCTTCTCGTGGAACTCTTTCTCCTTGGATATTGAAAACACAGCCCATGCTGAGAGGATTACAAAAATTTGAGGATTACGGATTTTGAAAAAAGGACCTATTCAAATAAGGAATCTCTACCTACCTTGCTAGAAACCCAATATCCTGGCTGC
This sequence comes from Drosophila pandora, assembly GCA_021223865.1. Taxonomy (NCBI): domain Eukaryota; kingdom Metazoa; phylum Arthropoda; class Insecta; order Diptera; family Drosophilidae; genus Drosophila; species Drosophila pandora. The sequence goes on from JAJJHT010011235.1 coordinate 138,574, forward strand.
ACCCCGGAAGCCGCCAACTACAAATGCCGTTCCCACAAAGTGCAAACTGGGTATTGACCAGTAAATCCTACACTGTGCTAAACACAGTTTCAAGCCCTATAAATCGGACGGTCCAGACGAGATAATACCTGCACATATCCAACAGCAGGAAACGTTGCCACAAATTGGCTCTTAAATATCTTTTACAGATCTTGCACTAGACAAAATTCAACAACAGTGGCTCAAATCGCAAATCATCTTCTGACCAATCAGTCTGTCAACCTTAATGCTCAAGACGCTGTACCTAGGATCAAAACTAAGGAACCAAATTTCCATTGCACAGCATACTTATAAAAAGGGTAAATCCACCGAGACTGCCCTCCATGCAGATGGAAGAGGGAGGCTATAAAATAGTTGCATACGCGGATGGCGTTGCAATCCTGATCTCAGGCAAATACCCGCAGACGCTTAGCGATCTCATAAGCGTGAGATCCGAATCTCACAGCCGATCTCACAAGCTGTACCCGAATGGCCAAGCAGAAATGGCTTGGGAGTTAATGCGCAGAATACACAGTAGTTATTTTCAGCAGGAAATATTCCAGCGTCCCCCAAGACTAAACAACCAAAGGCTCTGTGTACCAGTATTACAATAGCCTCATACAAGCTCCAACTTAGGGAAGCCAACAAGAAAGAAAACCAGCAACTGCCTGCCCTAAGCCCTTTTTCTGCGAATAAGGGGAATTTAGATCCGGCCTACGGTTTCACAAGAGACCGAATACAGTCTAAGTGTGGTGGTTGCCTCCACAAGAGGTGACCGCCAGCCGTCTAACCTAACCTATCATTTTCAATAGTTCAGCTATATGGTATCTAACTTTGAGCGGAGCCGAAGTTGATATACCCTAGCAGTTAAGTATATACCCTACCCTAGCAGATAGGTATATATATGTAGGATCGTATAGAGTCGTATGAGTAGTATGATATTATGAGAATGTTACGAGCAGAGCCGAAGTTGATATACCCTAGCAGTTAAGTATATACCTTACCCTAGCAGATAGGTATATATATGTAGGATCGTATATAGTCGTATGAGTAGTATGATATTATGAGAATGTTACCACCAACTAAGTTTCCTAATAAAAAAGTGGGAAATAACCCCAAATATTTTAAAAAATAACAAGATTGTTTTATTTCCGATCGTTCAGTTACATGGCAGTTATAGGATATAGTCGGCCGATTCTTTTGAAAATTGGCAGATAGTACTAAGTTACCCAAAATGGAATCGGCAGAAAGTCCCATCTATATAACTTTAAAAACAAGAAAGTAATGGAATTTCCGATCAATCAGTTTTATGGCAGCTATAAGATATCGCCGACCGATTTCGGTCGTTCCGACTTACGAGGATATACTGCCTGCAGACAAAAGAAGGATGTGTAAAAAGTTTTAAGTCGATAGCTTTAAAACTGAGAGGCTAGTTCGCGTAGAAAAGTCAGACGGTCATGCTTATTTCGACTCTGGAGGTGATCCTGATCTAGAATATAAATACTTTATAGGGTCGGATATGTCTTCTTCACTGTGTTGCACACTTTTAAACAAAATTATAATACAGAGGGTTCTAAAGTACTAATTATTGTAATAATTATATTATAGTATAGTGGTTATTATAGTACAGACGCAAGGGTGTAAAAAGGTAAAAAATAATGAATGAATAAAAAATATTATATGAAAGTACATAAATACATATACGTGTTCTTGTTTTCCGTTCTTTTTTTGCGTTACCTATTTAGATTACAATCGGCCTATCGGAAAAATAAACTTTATACATACACTGTACATGAATTACTGAAAAAGACGGATATGCTTTTTTTTTTATTAATTTTATTAACTCCTGATAAAGAATATATTCACTATTGCATAACAAACACATAAACAAAATTAATATACCCTGCAATTGTATACAAATAACAATTTTTAAAATTATTATTTTTGTTTAAGTTACGGTTCCGAAATGAGGAAGATATTCGAATTCAAAATATGATAATTCAATTTCGAAAGTTAAATATTATACAAGAATTTACCTTTGCTCCAATAGAACTAGCTACTTCCAAAAGACGTGTATTAAATTCCAGCGGTCTGCAGTTGCAGATTTTATTTTGGATACGTAAAGTCTCTAAACAGCGCGCTGCCCCATCCATAGCTTCCATTTGAGCCATACGATCTCCTAAGCTTGCCGACGTACCCATAGCCTGTTCGTACTGCCGAAAAGCACGCTAAGAAGATAATATAAAATTATTTTAGGCTTTACCGAAAATATAAGTTTTAGGAAGTATTTTATATAATTTCATTTTCAACTTAGACTCAAATCAAGGCATATTCGCCATGGACTGGATCGTGCTTCCGCCCTTATGCGCCTTTTCTATTAGTTTTCTGCTTGGGATTCTATTGACTTTATTTGTAATAATGCCGATTTTGAAGAAATCCCTAACTTTTATTTTTGAAAACAGCAAAGTTGTATAATTTTCGATAGTTCATAAGAAATAAGTTTATGATAAATTCAGCATATATTGGCCAACTATAGAATCTGTAGAAAGTCTGAATTTCCTATCTCTATTGGGATATTGGTATTACCTTTTTTGGCACCTAGTGCCAAGACCCCGCTTCAATAGACGGTGCCAGAAACAGAAATCAGCAATAACAGCGGTAAGAATGACCGATTGACCTGAGCAAGCAAAACCAGCAAGCTCAGCAGAAACCCAATACCAAGCGATCTGAGTCAGCAGAACTAAAACTAGTACCTAGAACGTACTTTCTTTAACATTGACCTTATTGTACGTAGTTTCATTAAAATTGACCAGCTAACCATAGTTAAGCCATAAAATATGTAATTCTTTGCCGGAGAAACCCTAACCAAACCACCATCACCGCCAATACCTGAGTCTAACCAACCAGGACCTCAATTCTACCTTAACCAAACCACCACTGTCATATACCTGAGAACAACCAACCAGCATCTTAATTGTCCCACATCAACCTCAGCCTGACCACAGCAAGCGACTATTCAGAGCAGACCCTTGAATAAGCCAGGATAACATTAGGCAGTCCTTCTATAGGTTTTTACTACGACTCCGGGGTCTTCCGTCACGCCTGCGAGTTCGACGATAGTGGCCGCATAACGCTGTACGGACGAACAACCTATTTGTATATTCTTTAAATTCGTATATGTCCGATCAATCAGATATAAAGGATATATAGTCAACCGATCTTTCTGTTAATACCGATACTGCGTGAAAAGAAAAGAGAATGTATGCAAAGTCTGAAGTCGATAGCTTTTAAAATTAAAGACTTGTTGGCGTAGACACTGACAGACGGATATACAGAAAAGACAGACAGACAGAAAGAAGTCAGATGCTTATATCGACTCAGAGGTGTTACTGATCAAGAAGACAGGAGTTAAGATGCTCAACACAAATATAGAAAAACTGCCCTGTTGAGCACCGAATATCCTGTACTTTACACTTGAGTGACTACGAGTGAGTCGCCCGAAAGAGGTCTGGAGTTGAAACCGCGATAAGGTTAAAGTTATGGTACCCAAATAAATTGAGATCAATATATAATAAATATATATAATAAATAAATATAGCTCTGACTATATCCCTTTAAAGAATAAAGGCAAAATAGAGTAAAGTGTCTGTGAAAGCAATTTGGCAAATTATGACCAATACATTTTCATACAAAGAAAAAAAAACTTTGAACTTCCTACACTGGAAGAATATTTGTTTTACTCTATTTATAAAAAAAAATGCAAAAATTATTTTTTGAAATTATACCATAGCATTTACAAAATTCTCATTTAATAAACAAAAATAAATTTTTAAAAGAAACGGAATATAATAAAAAAAAATTTACTCCCTATTGTGACACCTATGTATGAATACATATTCTTGCTCTCTCATAAAAATCACAAATAATCGTAAACAGCGAAGAAAATTCATCGGGCAATGAAATAAAGGAGGAATATTAGATAGCTATTAGCAGAAAAATCTAGGAGAACACAAAAAAACACAAGAAAGCACAGCTAACTTCGGGCGGAGCCGAAGTTGATATACCCTTGCAGTTAGGTAGCAGCTTATATTATTATATCTATATCGGATCTTATATAGTTGTCCGATCCGTATGAGAATTTCACCATCAAATCAATTGTTTAATAAAAATGTTGGAAACAGCCCAAAGCATCTGTTGGGCTAAGCCGCCACCAGATAAGCTACATAGAATATTGATAATTTGTTTAGCTGCAGCGGCATTTAATCTTCTCTTTTGTCTCCCAGATTCGCATGCACTTTGTTGTCATTTGTAGCGCATGCACTTTTGGGAGCTTAGAAAGAGCTTCTGCGCCAAAGCTGTTCTTCTTCTTGCATATTTTTGGAGTTGTTATTGACGGGCTGCTATTTTGTTTTATTAAGCGGAACTAGCGCTCAATAAATTGAATATATAAATTGAACCTCGTCTTATTTATTCGGCCGCTATCAAAACGCTGATAGCTCAACAGCATCTTTCAAATAGTATGGTTGTGCCATTTCCGATCGCTCAGTTATATGGCAGCTATAGGACATAGTCGGACGATCCTTTTGAAATTTTGAAGATAAGATATTTTAGCCAAATATAACATGTGTGAAAAGTCCTAACAGATATACCCTGTCTTGCCTCATGCGGAGTTGCCTTTAAACGGCTCCCCACACGCGTAGGTCCAAAAAAAGGGATCTTAATCTTAATCTTACCGCAGTGTGCCCTCCTACAATTCACAAGACAATGAAAAGGCACTTTTTGGGCGGCATTAAGATTATCGAGATCAGTGGGCCCGTACTTCAAAGGGCAATTGGATAACTTAAAAAATACTACATTTCCTACCAATACTGATTCTACCTATCGATTACAATATTTGACATTCGACATCCCCGACCTCGTGAAGAACCGCTTCACTCAAATCCAAAACTGCAAGTTTAGTGACGGGCCGCAACATTGTCCGAGATAGGCCATTATCGTTCACGCGCACATTGGCGCGTCTGACGACTCCATCAGCTCCGCTGTAGACCTCCTCAACGATGTCCTTGCACCACTCTCGTCTGGGCAAGGCAGGATCGCAGACGAAGACCCTATCGCCCTGGCGGATAGGCTCCGTTCTCCGGCACCACTTCTCGCGGCGCACAAGCGAAGGCAGGTACTCGAGGACCCACATCCTCCAGAAACGATCTCGCAGCATGCGGGCAATCCTCTGCCATCCAACTCTGCCATAGGCTCGCAGAACTCCACGTTCATCCATGAAAGGCGTTAGACGTCGAATCTCCCTAGAGCTGGCGACGTCATTTCGGCGTTCCGCCGACCTCATCTCGTCCGGAAACTTTTCCAATTGGGCCTGCCTGAACAGGTTCTCCGCGGCCTCAAAATGCTGGCTGCCTCAAAAATGCGGGACCGCTTAGTCAACGGGATTCCGGGCAGAGCCGCAGACCGTGTCGTATCCGCTGCGTTGTCAGCTTTAGGCATCCATTTCCACTGGGAAACCTTTGACGACGCCAAAATCTCCGCCACTCGGTTGTCAACAAGCTGCTTGTACCGGTGGTGGATGCTGCCGATCCATTTCGGCACCGTTTTCGAGTCCGTCCTTAACACCGTCTCACTGATGTCCACACTGTGTTTTTCCTTGACAGTGCTTATCACTCTGGTTGCAATGACCGCTGCCTGCAGCGCCAGCCGTGGGATCAACATCGTTCTCATCGGCGCACACTTCGTCTTCGCGCACACGAAGCTAACCAGCAAGTTGCCATCCTCGTACGTGACCCACGTGCAACTCGATGGTCCGAACTGCTCCACGCCCAAAATAGTGGCGAGGACATTGCAACTGTCCCACGGCGTCTATCTCTCTGCGCCAGGCAGCAAAGGCTCTGCCTATCTCCTCCGGCAGTGGTTCGTCCGGCTGGATCTTCTGCCTCCCGATCTCCCGCAGCAGCAGCTTCGCTGTAATCATGAGGCAGCACAGGAACGCCCAATGGGTCGAACGTTGACATCAGCAGGCTCAAATACTCCCTCTTTTTAGGGACTCGATCTCCACTTAGAACGCTTTTTGGCACTCGATGATACTCCACGATGAATCTGAAGTCATCCGTTGCTACCTGCCAAGAATCTTCTGCTCAGCCTCACCCCATCCGACTCTCTTGACTTGTCCAGGTGGTCCCAACACCGATAGGTGAGCTGGATGAAAACTGGCATCATTCGAATACAGCCTCTGCATGTATCTTCTTCACTCGGGTAGATACCTCAACTGTCCACATAGTCATTGACGTAATGGTGGTCGATGATGGCCTTGACTGCCCCGGGATCTGACTCCCGGAACTTCAGGGCATTCACTTCAGGAACTTCAGGGCCCGGAACTTCAGGGCCCGGAACTTCATTAAGGCGCAGTGCTCGGCGAGCAGGCTGCTCCAAACGTCATTACGTTCATCTCGTACACATCCGGGTCTTGATCGTCGTTACCATCTCTCCAAAGGAATCGTTGGGAACATCGATCCTCGGGTCGGATCAGCACTTGGTGAAACATCTCCTTGATGTCACCGCAGACTCCGACTGCTCCTTTCCTGAAGTGGAAGAGCACGGCTGGCAAGGGATTGTATTGCTGAGGGCCCTTGTCCAGCGCCGTATTTAGCGAGGTTCCTCCAACCTTGGCTACAGCATCAAACACACGCTTGGGTCGTCTTCACAAACGCACAGTTACAGATGAGGCTGCCTCGGGCTGTTCTCCAAATATAGGCAAGTCCGGGAGCCTTCTTGGCCCATTCGCTCCTTGGACTCTATTCGGCGTCATCGAGGCGTAGGATCCAACAAATTGCGATGCAGTTGCCACATTGTGGTCACGTTGTCAAGCACTTGTAGCACACAGTGGCTCCACAAGATGATTGCTAGTCATTAGCAATGGCGGTCCACTCCAAGATGGCGGCAGCGTACAGGCCGCACTGCCCGCACCGACACCGCTATGTGGGACTGGCCCGACCCCGTTAGTTGGGGCCTCACCGTTCGATGTGGCTAATGGCGGTCCGATCCAAGATGGCGGCCGCCCCGACACTCCACTGTTGGCGCCATTTGCGCTTGGGACAAGTGCGATTGGCGGTACTCACACTGTTCAAGGCTTTAACCTTCTTTAGATCGATCTCCAACGCCGTAATCCTCTCCAACAGGTACGACGTGAGTGGCTGGCCCACCTCCGGCTCTGAACGCGCAGCTGTGACAGCAGTACTCCTAGGTTGAGACGCTACTGTAGTCACCGTAGTGGCTGGGCGAGACATGGCCGCCGCCGTGGTTATCTGATCCGCTCGCGTTTTTGTAGGGGTGGCTTCCCCCCGTTCAGCCAGGAACTCCTCCTGGGGGAATGCTGCATCGCAGGTCCAAATATGGCGCTGCCCAGCGCTCCAAAATGCCAAACCTGTGCCTTCTGGCCGCTGGGTGCGGCCGCTGATGCTTTGCGCTCCTTGCGCCTCCTGACCGCTGGCTGCGGTCTCCTCAACTGACGCTGGCTGCGTCTCCCTGTCGCTGGCTGCGACTCCGTCCGTTCACAGTGTTCGGCGCTGGATGCGCCCTCTATGCCGCTGACAGCGACTCCTCTACTGGTACGGGAAACTGCGCTCCGTGCACTCATAGAAACTCTCTATCTGGTCGTCAAGCCGTCCTCCAGCGCAAGTTGCCCTTGCAGTCTCCCAAGGACTGCGAATAAAAGGAGTTGTCTTGTGTCATGTGGAGTTGCCTTTGGTAAGAAATGGTAATACTTTAGGGGCTTATGGCCGTGGCAAACGGAAGGTTTTATTCTGAAATTGCTTAAAGTAGCCTCACAATTTAGAATCTTTATCTTAATCTTACCGCATTATGCCCTCCTACAATTCACAAGACAATGAAAAGGCACTTTTTCGGCGGCATTCACATTATCAAGATCAGTAGGTCCGTACTTCAAAGGGCCAAGAATCGGATAATAGCTCTGGATGACTTTAATATCCCAGAACTTATGTGGTCAAATGTTGATAATTCACCGTCTTTATAGCTTAACTCCCACCATGACTTCCCTGCGGGCATGTTCGACATGTCACTCGGGCAAATTAACCACGTTTGAAATTCTTTAGGTCGGCTGTTGGACTTATGTTTCGTTTCTGATCCTGATGGAATTACTCTTTCCCCTTTGCCCCTTTCTAACCCTGAGAATCCATATCATCCCACTCTTGTGGTTTCAATCGAAAATAATCACTTTATTGACCTTAAGTCTAAAATTAAACCTCATAAAGTTCGTTTCTTCTGTAAGTCTGACTATATGAAATAAAATAAGTTATTTTCGGAATTTGATTGGTCTGATTTACTGGAATGCGAGGATATAAACATCGCATTAAAAAAATTTTATTACACTTTATTATGAGTAGTATGAGTATGAGTAGTATGAGTAGACTTTTAAACAAACATAGATTATCTGGCTGTACATTTAGTTATTCAAAAGTGGTGCCAGCATGGCTTCATGAAGCGCCGCTCCACCACTACCAACTTATTGGAGCTAACATCTTTTATCACGGATGGCTTCCGGAATGGCTTACAAACAGACGTCATTTACACTGACTTCAGTAAAGCATTTGACTCTGTTAACCACTCGCTTCTTATAAGTAAACTCAGTCTTTTGGGATTCCCAACTGATCTTCTTAACTGGATTTCGAGCTACTTATCTGCAAGAACCCAACGTGTTTTCTTTAAAGATTTTACCTCGCGATTAGTCCGCGAACATCTGGTGCGCCCCAAGGAAGCCAGCTTGGACCCCTACTTTTTACACTGTTTATTAACAACTTGCCCCTTGTCTTAACTAATTTACTTGTACTTATGAACGCTGATGACGTTAAGCTATGCCTTCAGTATAAATTCACTAGCGACCAGTCAAGATTTTAATCCGATTTAAAAGAACTTCAAAATTGGTGTTTAGCAAATAATCCAAAGCTTAATGGATCGAGATGAAAACTCATGTCTTTTTACCGATCTAGTCCTCACCAGGCTATGCACTTTCTCTATGGGAACGCTTTAACTCAGGTTAACGATCTGGGTTTCCTATTAGATTTTAGACTTAAATTTACCGACCATATATCTACCATGGTTAATAAAGCTATGGATATGCTTGGTTTTATTAAAAGATGATCGAAAGAATTTAATGACCCGTACATAATTAAAACGTTATATACATCATTGGTCCGTCCGATTCTTGAGTATGGATCGTGTGTCTGTAGTCCTCAATATGGAGTACACCAAGATCACATTGAATCTGTACAAAAAAAATTTCCTTACTTTTGCTCTTAGGGGACTTAATTGAGATGCAAATCTTCATCTCCCCTCTTATCGTAGTAGACTTTTACTAATCAACTTACCATCATTAACAATCCGTAGAACGCTGGGTGTCATGTTTCTATATAATCTTATTTATGGAAATATAGACAGCCAGCATTTACTAACACGCGTAAATTTAAGCGTTCCTAGTAGAATGACTAGAAACTTTCGTCCTCTACTCCTCAGCCATTGTAGTTCGACATATGCCAACACGATCCGTTCAGGGTATTATGTTCGGTCTACAATGGTCTCACCAAATCTTGTCACTGTGCTCTTTTAACAATCTTAAATCGCTTATATTAACAGCCTTATCTGTGCAACACTCTTCCTCGTGATATCTTTCTCCTAATCCTCGCTTATCTATCTCGGATCTATTCCAGCGCTTCAAGCCGTACGTTACACGGCAGCGTCCCTCGGTCGGTTGGACGGAAGGTGTGCTGTACGTATGCAGTTGAAACCGCGCAAAAAAAAAAAAAAAAGTACTGATTCTACCTTTCGATTATAATGTTCGATCGTCGACATCCCCTAATCAAATATAGTGGGCTGATCATTATGGGAATTTTATCATTAAATCAATGTTCTTCCAAAAAAAAAGCTAAAGGATATTCTCAGCCAATCCTTATGAAATTTTGGTACATCAGATACAGAGAAGTTGGCCCAAATCGAATCCACAGAAAGTCATTTCCCTCTAACTTCAAGAGCACCAGAGTTCTGGATTTTCCGATCAATCAATTATATGGCAGCTATAGGACATAGTCGACCCGGGTGTTCCGACTATCCGAATATACTGTGAGCATAGTAAAGAAGTATAAAGTCGATAGCTTCAAAAATGGGAGACTTATATCGACTCTGGAGGTGATCCAATATAAAAATAGGGTCGTACATGCCCCTGCGTTGCGCACTTTAGTTCAAAAATTATGTAAGGGTATAATAACCAAAAAGAGGACTGCTAGTCCTCAACCAGTAGGACCAATATACGCCTTTTATACCCCCTTGATGGGAAACATCGTATCCTGGAGACAGGCAGTCATTGCAGTTTTTCTTGGGCAGCAGTTGCCATTACCAAGCTGTAGCCATTCTTATAAATAAAGTGAGAGGACAAGCAGCAGCTGTATTAGCTTCATTTAATACAAAATTTACCTTTCATGCAATATTAGCGATTTCATGTATGCATACAACAGTTAAGCCTTTCAATGGAAAAAGGAAGTTAACATTTGTTAAAAATAGAATAGTAATGACACACGACACTGCCGCTGAGGACGAACAACTCACGCACTTCATGGAAAAACTAACCACGCATTTTGAGTTCACTTACATATGAGCTGAAACAAAATACATGCACTTTGGGAGCTTTGGTGGAGCTTCTGCGCAAGCTTTTATGTTTTATGCACTTGTTATTCGGCTTTGTTTTGGATCGGCCACGGAATTTGTTTTGGGTTTAAATTGACCCATAATAAATTTAATATTAAAATTGAACCTTGTCTATTAATTCGGCCGCTATCAAAACGCTGATAGCTTAACAAATACGATTCCGTTTTTCCAAGCGTATGCAACAGAAATTGAAGATAACAGAATCAAATCATTGCTTCCAAAAATTACTCGTAGTATGGAAAGATATTACTATTAAGATTGTTAAATTATATAGGAACATCTCTACAGGAACATAGGAACTCTATAGGAACATTACTATTAAGATTGTTAAATTATATAGGAACATCTCCAATTTATATTGCACCTGTCCCGATCCTTAAAAACAAGCAGTCAATTCATGGTCTCACAAAAATTGAAAAAAACAAGAAAGGAAAGCTAACTTCGGGCGGAGCCGAAGTTGATATACCCTTTCAGTTGAGTCGCAGTCCGCTAGGTGGCGCCACGCATCTTATATTATTAGATATATAGCGGATCGTATATAGTCGGCCGATCCTTATGAAATTTGGCATATCGAGTTATTTTGCCAAAATAACCATTGAAACTCCCATCCTTCTAACTTGAAAAATAACGAAGTTATAGCATTTCCGATCAATCAGTTATATGACAGCTATAGGATATAGTTGGCTGATCCTTATGAAATTTTGCACACAAGATATTTTGGTCAAATATAACATGTGTGGAAAGTCTCAACCCTCCAACTTAAAAAACACCAAAGTTATGGTATTTCCGATCAATCAGTTATATGGCAGCTATAGGATATAGTCGACCGATCCCGGCCGTTCCGACTTATATACTGCCTGCAAAGGAAAGAAGGATGTGTGCAAAGTTTCAACTCGATAGCTCCAAAACTGAGAGACTAGTTTGCGTAGAAACAGACAGACGGACAGACGGACCGACGGACAGACGGACAGACGGATAGACGGACATGCTCATATCGACTCAGAAAGTGCTCCTGATCAAGAATATATATACTTTATAGGGTCGGAGATGTCTCCTTCACTGCGTTGCACAGTTTTGACTAAAATTATAATACCCTCTGCAAGGGTATAAAAACACGTCACAGTTTATAAACGGTTTATTTGTTCTCGCGCTTTGATTGGCAAACTTCTATTTTTCCTTTTTGTTAACGACTTACTTACTGATACTCGTAATCTCTTGGGAATCATAACTTCTTTCTTTATTTCTTAATAAATGAGTACCCCTAGTCTTTTTGACGTTTATAATGAACAAATATAAACTGCCATTTATAATGAACATATTTTATTGGCAGTAAATACAGTCAGGGAAGTGCTAGCTTGTATCAAACATTAGTCAAAAGAGTTTGATGATTTATATTATTATAAGTTTGTATTATTATAAAATCTCTTATTAGTTAACTTTAAAAATTCCGGTGTTTATTTTTATCACTGTGGACGGTAGTCCACGAGGTGACGCCCTACATGCCCGAGAAGACTTCATATATAGCCGAAGAATTAAAAATTTTCTGTAGGCATCCGATCTGAATGAATTATATACCAATCAAAAGGTATTTTTTTAATTAGATCATTTTTGTCCAAACATTTTCCAAAAGTTATTTGGGAAAAATTAGGGTAAATGTAAAAAAAATGTGGAATCACTAAAGTGGGGCTAGTGGACACGTTTTAGTCCCCAGATAGAATATTTTTATATATTCGAATTCAATCGACCCGATCCGACATTTCAAAAAAATTGGAGATGTTTGTTACTATGTTATCATATGTTATCATATGAGCAACATTTGTTCTACAACTTTTTGAAATATTTTATGCATACGTTAAAAAATTAAAAAAAACGTTTTTTATTAAAAAATTTCTAACTTTCTAATCAAGAAAGATATAAAAATGTGCTTTTCACCGTTGAAAAGGTTTTTTAAATATCTAGACAAAAAAAAACACAGAAAATAAACGCAACTTTTGATATATCGCTTATATCAGGCAAAATTCGTTAACTCAAGATATAGTCCTATAAGTGCAGCTACCACTTTTGTGCAGCCACCTGTGAAGCTTGCTCTTACGTACACATACATATATATGTACATACACGAAAGTTAACTTCGGTCGGAGCCGAAGTTGATATACCCTTGCAGTTGTACCGTTTTCGGTCGTTCAGTTATATGGCGGCTATAGTTGGCCGATCCCTATTAAGTTTGGCAAATCAGATTATTTTGTCCAAAATGGAATCAGTACCAAGTCCCATCCCTCTAACTTAAAAATTAGCAAAGTTATGCCAATTCCGATCGATCTATGACAGCTAAAGGATATAGTCGGCCGATCCTTATGAAATTCGGCAGAAAAAAAAGGATTGTCCAAAATGGAATCCGTAAAAAGTCCACACTTGTTATATTTGGCCAAAATATCTTACGTATAAAATTTCATAAGGATATGCCGCCTATATTTTACAGCTTTCATAGAACTTTCGCATTATTATTTTTTTTTTATTAAACACCTGATTCGCTGCCCTCATAAACTTTCGTTTCTGTGCTCAGTCGATTTGTGTTAACTTTTGACTGACGCCTTTATTGATACTCTAAGACTCTAATATCCGGAGTTGATACTCTAATGTCTGGAGCAGAATCCGACGATTTAATTGAGCGATTTAACAGACTAGTGCTAGAGAAGAAGAGGGCTGACCGTGAGCGACTAGGCGTCAGTACGATGAACCCATAACATTTACAAGCAGTTATAAGTGCTGCGGTCACGACTGCACTGCAAGCACAGAAGGAAGATTTCGAAGTGAAGCTGAAACAGGCTACAGACAAGTTTAAGGCGGCAACACTACCTGTCCCTGAAGTAAAACCGCACGAGCGAGTTAAGATCGTGAGCGGGGTAGAGTGTAATAAGGGTCTAGACGCCGTAAAGTCTCTGCCAGATTTTCTTGGTTTGGAAGAGGCGAAGGCGGCAAGGAGCACTGGCTGCGTATGAAACATTCAGACCCTACGACGGCAGCTCAAGACACCACCAAGCCGTCTTAATAATTCGAAATCGTATTAGGGCAGCTGCTAACCGTGCCTTATCTTCCTTTAATACTGTTCTAAGTTAATACTGTTCTATACTGTTCTATACTACTGGCCGCCTTGATTTTACGTAAGGGAGTTATCCACATTACGACAGGGCCTAATGTCAATTGTCCAGTTCTACGAGGAGCTGGAAAAAAACTAACGCTTATTATCAATAAAACGACCATGACACATGAGCCTCATCAGGTTTGCCTTATGAACGACACACATAGTGAAAATGCACTGCGCGTATTCATTTTCGGCTTAAAGAAAAACCTCACAGACATTCTATTTGCGACTCAACCCAAAGATTTGCCGTCGGCACTTGCGCTGGCGCAGGAACTCGAGTCCAACCATGAATGGTATACGTTCGCGTCGCAATAAGCTAAGTTCATTGAGGAAAGAAGCTTCAGACAGCCCCATTAACAAGGGCGTGTTGGCCAGGGGTGGTCTGAAGGCAATTCTGACCAACAAGCTAAGCATGGTGGGAAAAGTCAATTTTTCTGCAAGACTGAGACAGCCTACCAACTTTCGGCATCTGACAAGCCAAGAATCGCTTCCTCAGGATTCATCTATAGTTATTATTTTATTGAAGTAACAATTATCTGTTATTTATATATACAATTTTGAAATTAATTATAATTAAGAATTAGGAAAATTATTCAAAAGAAAAACAAACAATTTAGATTTTATTACATCAAGGGATAATTCAGGGGAAAATAAATGGGACAATAGATTATAATTTTTACAAATAACACGAAAAGGATCATGGTCCGCAAAATTTGATCTACAAATTGATAACCAAAGGGGTCGGAAGGACCTGGTTGACCTATTTGGAACAGAAAATTTGATTTTTTTCAAGTAAAAGATGAGAGTCAACTTGACCAAGAATGAGTTTATGAAGGAGCATGGCCCCAGCACAAGTACGACGTACCTGCAATGGTGGCAGGTCTAATAACTTTAGCCGACAACTATATGGTGGAAGAAGACCATCTGAGTCCCAGTTTAAATATTTTAAGGCAAATAAAAGAAACTGCTTTTGCACTGATTCAATACTTCTTTGATGAACCATATACTGCGGACTCCAAACGCATGAACAGTATTCAAGGATCGGACGAACCAAAGAGATATACAACGTTTTAGTGGTAAAGGGATCATCAAACTCTTTTGACCAGCGCTTGATAAATGCAAGTACTCCTCTGGCTTTATTAACTGTTAGAGAAATATGTTCATTAAACGACAGCTTGTGATCGAAAAGAACTCCAAGATCATTCATTAAGGAAACACGATCTAAAAAGTGATTCCCAAGTGAGTACGAGATGACATGAGGCGTGCTACGGTTAAACGTCATAACCTTGCATTTTGAGCAGTTTAGTGAGAGGAGATTATTAGAGCACCACAAGAATACTTCGTCAAGGTCAAACTGTAGATGTCTATGAAGAAAGTGGTCAGAGTAAGAAAAACAGAGCTTCACATCATCAGCATACATAAGTGTAGTAGCATAGCTCACGACACTAGGCAAGTCGTTAACAAAGAGGTTAAATAGAAGAGGTCCTACGTGACTGCCTTGCGGAACACCAGATGTTACTTTTATAACTTGAGATGTGATGTTCTTGAACAAAACCCGCTGCGTACGATTAGATAGATATGAAGTCATCCACTTTATGATATTAGGAGGGAAACCCATAAGATAAAGTTTCTGAAGAAGGAGACGGTAATTAACAGAATCAAAAGCTTTGCTAAAATCGGTGTAAATAACATCGGTTTGAATTCGTTTTGGATAACCCTTGTGGACAATCGAAGTGATTTCTAGCAGATTGGTTGTTTTAGAACGATGCTTGACAAAACCATGCTGGGTGGAGGAAATTATGCTTTTGCAATGATGTTACAGTTGCGATGTAACCAGTTTCTCCAGCAGCTTGGGAATCGCAGAAAGTTTAGTAATTCCGCGGTAGTTTTCTATAAGTATTTTAGGACCTTTCTTATGAAGTGGAATAATAAAAGATTCATTCCATCTATTGGGAAGGCATGAAAGGTCCAAAGATAAATTGAATAGGGTATTAAGAGGATAGCATAGGATATCGGAGCAGTACCTAAGAATACAGCTCGGGACGTTATTAGGACCAGCTGAAAAAGTGATATGCAAGGTTGAAAGAGCATTAGAAACATCAAGATGATTAAATTTAGACAAGTAGATATTGTTTATATATGGAATATTATAAGGGTATGTAGCATTTAAATTATAAGAATCGGACGAATAAGTTGATTGAAAGAATGATGCAAAGAGATTTGCAATACCATGATCTGAAGAATCAGAAATATTTTTATAAGATAGGGAAGGAGGAAAAAGACTGGATTTACGTTTCATATTGACAAACGAATAAAAGGAGCTCGGATCATTTCGGAAGTTAGCCTTACAATTTACAATGTAACGCTTATAAAGTTGATTATTAAGAAGAATAAACTGGTTACGAATGTAAAGAAAGTTTGTCTGATGAAACAAAGATCCAGACTCAAGAAACATTTTGTAAGCTCTAGATTTCCTGTTCTTAAGACGAGAAAGGTGTTTGTTAAACCATGGCGGTTTCGTTGATGAAGACGATGAAAGTACTGGAACAAATTTGTCCAAAGCGTTGTGGATTACATCATAAAAAGAATCAGTAGCAGCATCAATGGAGTTAAAAGATGAAAGATATTCCCAGTCAATTCCAGCTAAATGATTGCGAAGAGCGTTGTAATCCGTTTTTCGGAAACATTTAGAACGATACTGAGCCTCATAGTTATGCCTATTAGGGACATCAATTAACACCGAAACCAATAGTGTGAGATGGTGTACATCTTCAGGAAGCGATAGTGGTGAAGACCGATTTACAGTGACAGAGGATATTCTATTACAGAAAATAAGGTCTAGGGACCTGCTAAGTGTGTTAAGGATGGGGTTAATTTGGGAAAGACCAATTTCAATTAGTTCATCAATGAAGTCGTTATGGCAACTAGAATGCAAGGAACTGTCATCTTCACACGGGATCCAGGAGATTTGGGGAAGGTTGAAATCACCCATGATTAGGACAAAATCAGAGTCATTGACTAATGATAAAACGTACTTGATAGCATTAAGGTGATGAAAATATACCGTATCATCAACCGATGGAGGTATATAAGAACAGGTCATGAAAATAAGAGACGGACCAACAGTTATTTTTACTGCGATAAACTCGATTCCAAACTGATTCGGGAAAGTGATTAGTTCAGCCGAGTATTTAATACTAACAGCAATGAGGACACCACCACCAAAAGAAGCCCTATCCAATCGAAACACAGTGTAGTTTGGAACAAAAATTTCAAAATCAGAGACAGAGGAATTAAGCCAGGTTTCAGTAAGTGCAATAGCATCAAATTCAAAAGAAGCACTCTTAGTAAAAAATTGGCTCAGTTTACCCAGAATACTTCGAACGTTTTGGTAGCAGCAAGACAAAACATTATTATTCAGTTTTTTGGAGCTGAATCGGCAAAGTTGTGATTCAGAGGGTCTTTAGCTAAAAATTCGTGAATAATACTGTGCTCGCGCCAGGCTGACGGATCAAGTGCTTTTTCAAAGTAGGATTCAGGAATTACAATTTTGAAAGAGGATATGTTACGCTTATGTTTAAATTAAACTTAAAGACCGCTAAATCATTAGGAGCTACCTTAAGATGTTTTAAGAGGTGACTCCTGACATCATCCACAGTGGCATCCGGCATGAGGCGGGATACGAATATGGCTTTACGAGGTGCAACAGCTCTCAGCGAAAGCCCAGAGGATTTTAACTCAGGCGCCACACCAGTGAGAGGCCTAGGTGACGGAGCCACAGGAACCTGGAGGTTTTCCAACGATGGAGGATCCAGGACAATAGGTGGAACAAGACTCATTGACGATTCCATTGGCAGACTTGGTGAATGGATCACTTCCACAGGAACAACAGGAGGCGATGAAGTATTAGGAGTTAAGAATTTATCCGAATGAATCACATGAGAAGCAGGAGTGCCCAATAGATTGACCGCCATCGGGTTATTATTCGGAATTTTTCTCCTTGGAGATTCACTTAGTAACTTGAGACCAAGAAATTGGGTCTCAAGTGTAAGGAATTGCTCATTAAGTGCAGCAAACTGCTAACGGACATTAAGAAAACCGTTTCTCGACTGCTTCATGAAGGTCCGCATCTCAGACTCGATCTCTCTGCAGGCAATACAAGACCATGTCAGACCAATATTCTTAGTGATGAGATCGCTTATCCGTCCATTATGCCCACCACCAGCACATTTAATATGTGAGCAGTTGTTGCAAAGCCAACAGGACAGATACGAATCTCCAGTGATGGATCCTCCAAACTCGCATTTCTTACCAGTGCAAATTAGACTCATTATTTACTGAGATTTGTCCACTGTAGTGAGAGCGAGAAGAATTCAATGGTAGAGTTCAAAGAGTTCAGTGGTAGATAGGCACGTTCGGATCAGGCACGTCGAAGAGAATACGTAACAAAAGAGATACGAATGTTACGAATAACCGCTTCAGAGTAACAATGATATAACGGGATTACTCGATCGGAGAATAGACTCAGGAATATATATATTATATATGAATATTCGCAAGGCACGGCAGAAATAATATTGAAGAATAATATTATTTTTAAGAAGTGTGTGGATAATGAACTATGTAAGTCAATTATCTCAGACAATGATACGCGAAAAGAGGAGTCTCGTATCAAAGATATATGTAGATATATGTAGGTAATAAGATGAGAGCAATCGCAAAAAACACGTCGGGATACGGCAAAGTCAGAGAAAGGACTATGCCTCAGACGTTTGGAAGTAGTCGACATCAGGGGAACTATAAGAGGGTTGCGGTTTCCCAGTGGATGTCGGATCAGAGGCGCCAGAGAGTAAATCTCTTTTCTCAGGAATACCAACAAATATCTCTGTCGGAAAGGCAGTACAATGAGGTAGCCAAGGACGCAGCAGAAGATATAGACGCGGGAAAAGAAACGGACTATGAAGATTATGACGTTAATTTTATAGCGGAACGTCCCTGCTCCCGTTCGTACAACGAACTGTAGCAGGGGAAGATAAGGAACTTTTTGATAGACACAGGGGCAGCAAAAAGCTATATAAAGGACAATATTGAAGTTCCAACAACAGTTCCTGGGCAATCTCCCTTTAATTTAAACTATATCCATGGCTATAATAAAATTGAGAAAAAATGCTACCTGAATATTTTGGAGTATTTTTTCTTCTACCCGGACTTACTATCTTTGATAGAATAATAGGACTCGACCTACTCGCAAAGGTAGGCGCATATATTGACTTCGATAAAAAGCTTATAATCGGTAATGGGGGCTCTAAGGATCTTTAGCTTTACAGTTTCGCGCAAGTTAATTTCACGGACGTCAATGACATAATTGTCCCACCTGAGGTACAGGCGGAGTTTGGGCATATGATATTTTCAAATTTGAATGCCGTTGCTGACCCGAATAAACTTCTGCCGTTTAATAAGGAAGTGGTGGCGTATATCCGGAAAGACGACAATGAACCAGTTTATACGAAAATGTACCCATTTCCCATAAGCTTCTGCGTTCGTTAATAGGGAGATCAGCAATATGCTCAAGAATGGTATTATTAGAACATCGAGCTCCCCCATAATAATCCTATATGGGTTGTGGGAAAGAAGGGTACCGATATTTCAGGTTCGCCTAATAAAAGGTTAGTTATTGACTTTAGAAAATTTATACCCGACAAATACCCAATGCCGAGTATTTCCATGATACTTTCAAGTCTAGGAAAGGCAAGTTTTTTCACAACTCTTGACCTAAATTCTGGGTATCACCATATGAATCTCGCAGAAGTCGATAGAGAGAAGACGTCTTTTTCCGCACACGGTGGAAAATATGAGTTTTTCGTCTGCCATTTGGTCAGAAAAACGCATCCAGCATCTTTCAAAGGGCCATAGATGATGTACTTCGTGATAAAATTGGACGTTTCTGCTACGTATACGTAAACGATGTTATCGTCTTCTCAAAAACAAAAGAAGAACATGTATCTCATGTGGGCGAAGTTCTTAGAAGTTTGCACGATGCTAACATGAGAGTTTAAAGAATTCAAAGAACCCGATAACGTTTATGAGCTAGAGTCTTTCTTGGGCTCGCTAGCTATTACCGATGTTATATCAAGGATTTCGCAACGATAGCGAGGCCCTTGACTAATATCCTTAATGGAGAAGCTGGAAAAGTTACCAAGTTTCGGTCAAAGAATATGCCTGTTGATTTTGAGGATGCCCAATTCAATGCGTTTGAAAGACTCAGGAGTATTCTTGCTTCTGAAGATGTAATTCTACACTACCCAGATTTTTCGCGGCCTTTTGACCTGACTACGGACGCTTCATCTACGGGTATAGGTGCGCTTTATCACAAAATAAACGACCGACAACCATGATTTCGAAAACGCTGAAGGACAGGGAAGTAAACTACGCCACAAATGAGAGGGAGCTTTTGGCGATTGTGTGGGTCTTGGACTCGTTCCGCTATTACCTGTACGGAAAGAACTACATTATTACCTACACTCACCATCAGCCGCTCACATTTGCAGTCTCGGATAAAAACTCAAACTCTAAGATTAAGCGCTGGAAAGCGCGTATCGAAGAGAGCGGTGCTAAGGTTCTTTATAAGCCGGGAACGGAGAATTACGTAATGGACGCCTTGTCCGGCCAGAACGATTATGCTTTGCAGAATGCGCCAGAGTCTGATGTCGCGACGGAATCAGATTCCAGAACCAGATAATTCTGGAAGAAACTGTCATATATGTATACTTAAAATAAAACCTACACTCTCTTCTCTTATACTAACGTTACCAGACATTGTAATTACCAACATTATGGGCAATTCTGTAAATTCGAAAATAAAGATTCGCAGCCACACAAAGGTACAAAATGAAGGCACACACCTCTACCTTATGGACATAACATTTTGGCGACGAGGATAAAAGGAAAGCGTTTCACGTAATCGTTGATTTTCATCAAGATGCCGACAGATACTAGCTTATTACAAGCAATCCTAGCTCAACAGCAGGAATTTACGACAACTATATTGGAGCAGCAACGGAACTGGATGCAAGATATACTAAGCAAAAATGCCGCAGCAAGTGTGAATGATTCGGTACGCGCGGGTGAATCTATATGCCCTCCGTTTCACATATTTGACAAAGATGTACAAAGCTGGGAGTCATATCTTGAACAATTATCACAACATTTTAATGCATATTTGGTCAGTGCAGATCTGAAACAAAAAGCTTACTTCCTTTCGTGGTGTTGTGTATCAATATTTGAACTTCTAAAAAATCTTTTGGGAAGTAGCATTTTTAACACATTTACATACAAGCAACTCACAGACAAGCTCACGGAGCATTTCACAACCAAACGTCATATTGTTACAGCTCGTTACGAGTTCTTCAAAAGTGACATGAAACATTCACAATCACATAGAGAGTGGGTAGCCGACATGCGCGGGATCGCTTGTGAATGCAAGTTTGTGTGCAACGCAGGAGGTTGTTTGTCAAACTATGAAACGATGAAATGATTCGCGATCAAATCATAGTACATACGCCATATGATGCAGTTCGCGCATCTGCTCTTCAAAAGACGCAACCAACTCTTGAAGATGTGCTCATAATAGCAGAAACTTACGAGACAAAATGTAGAAAAAAATGTACCCCTTAATGCAATTAATAGTTATCAAAAAGAAACGCCAGTAAGGAAATCAAACAAAAACGCAATAAAATCGTGCTCTGGCTGTGGTCATTCTCATTCAAGAGAAAAGTGCAAGTTTCGCGATGCCATATGCTACAAGTGTGGTAGAAAGGGACATATAACCGTCGTATGTATGTCAAAGCAAGACAAAAGTAATTGGAGAAATCAAGACCAAGTTAAAAAGCAAGGTAAAAACAAAGCAAATGATATAGAAATGATTGAAGCAGTGTACAGTGTAACAGGGTTAATGAAAAATGAAAGGAACTAAAAAGTTATTGATCGGAAATCTTGAACAAAGGGGCTTCATTTCAAATGGACTAAGGAGCAACCGCATCCGTAATAAACTCAAACACATACGCGCTCCTAAATAAACCACTATTAAACAAGTGCTCACGAGTGTTACACGCTTGGGCGCACTCCAATACCATTGCTTGGGGAGTTACATGCGGTTGCGAAATGTGGTGAAATAGAAAGAGAAATTATATTAATAGTGGCAAACGAGGAAAATTCGAACAACCTTTTTGGTTTGGATTTATTCAAAATATTCGGTTTTGATATAATGCCAGTATCGAACATTAACGAGGTGCACAGTGTCAATGTGAATTTGTTGTGTGTGTCAACAAATATAAAAACGTTTTTGAGCCCGCATTGGGATAGATAAAAGACTTCAAAGCCAGTGTGATTTTAAAATCGACAGCAACACCAAAGTTTTATAACAGCCGCCAAATTCCTTTTGCACAAATAGAAAAATTTAAGGCAGAGGCAGACAGATTAGTCCAAGAAGTTCTTTATAAGCCGGGAAAGGAGAATTACGTAATGGACGCCTTGTCCGGCCAGAACTATTATGCTTTGCAGAATACGCCAGAGTCTAATGTCGCGACGGAATCAGATTCCAGAACCAGATAATTCTGGAAGAAACTATCATATATGTATACTTAAAATAAAACCTACACTCTCTTCTCTTATACTAACGTTACCAGACATTGTAATTACCAACATTATGGGCAAAATAAAGATACACACTTTAATAAAGGTAGTTCGCAGCCACACAAAGGTACAAAATGAAGGCACACACCTCTACCTTATGGACATAACATTTTGGCGACAAGGATAAAAGGAAAGCGTTTCACGTAATCGTTGATTTTCATCAAGATGCCGACAGATACTAGCTTATTACAAGCAATCCTAGCTCAACAGCAGGAATTTACGACAACTATATTGGAGCAGCAACGGAACTGGATGCAAGATATACTAAGCAAAAATGCCGCAGCAAGTGTGAATGATTCGGTACGCGCGGGTGAATCTATATGCCCTCCGTTTCACATATTTGACAAAGATGTACAAAGCTGGGAGTCATATCTTGAACAATTATCACAACATTTTAATGCATATTTGGTCAGTGCAGATCTGAAACAAAAAGCTTACTTCCTTTCGTGGTGTTGTGTATCAATATTTGAACTTCTAAAAAATCTTTTGGGAAGTAGCATTTTTAACACATTTACATACAAGCAACTCACAGACAAGCTCACGGAGCATTTCACAACCAAACGTCACATTGTTGCAGCTCGTTACGAGTTCTTCAAAAGTGAGATGAAACATTTACAATCACATAGAGAGTGGGTCGCCGACATGCGCGGGATCGCTTGTGAATGCAAGTTTGTGTGCAACGCAGAAGGTTGTTTGTCAAACTATGTAGATGAAATGATTCGCGATCAAATCATAGTACATACGCCATATGATGCAGTTCGCGCATCTGCTCTTCAAAAGACGCAACCAACTCTTGAAGATGTGCTCATAATAGCAGAAACTTACGAGACAAAATGTAGAAAAAAATGTACCCCTTAATGCAATTAATAGTTATCAAAAAGAAACGCCAGTAAGGAAATCAAACAAAAACGCAATAAAATCGTGCTCTGGCTGTGGTCATTCTCATTCAAGAGAAAAGTGCAAGTTTCGCGATGCCATATGCTACAAGTGTGGTAGAAAGGGACATATAACCGTCGTATGTATGTCAAAGCAAGACAAAAGTAATTGGAGAAATCAAGACCAAGTTAAAAAGCAAGGTAAAAACAAAGCAAATGATATAGAAATGATTGAAGCAGTGTACAGTGTAACAGGGTTAATGAAAAATGAAAGGAACTAAAAAGTTATTGATCGGAAATCTTGAACAAAGGGGCTTCATTTCAAATGGACTAAGGAGCAACCGCATCCGTAATAAACTCAAACACATACGCGCATCCTAAATAAACCACTATTAAACAAGTGCTCACGAGTGTTACACGCTTGGGCGCACTCCAATACCATTGCTTGGGGAGTTACATGCGGTTGCGAAATGTGGTTAAATAGAAAGAGAAATTATATTAATAGTGGCAAACGAGGAAAATTCGAACAACCTTTTTGGTTTGGATTTATTCAAAATATTCGGTTTTTATATAATGCCAGTATCGAACATTAACGAGGTGCACAGTGTCAATGTGAATTTGTTGTGTGTGTCAACAAATATAAAAACGTTTTTGAGCCCGCATTGGGATAGATAAAAGACTTCAAAGCCAGTGTGATTTTAAAATCGACAGCAACACCAAAGTTTTATAACAGCCGCCAAATTCCTTTTGCACAAATAGAAAAATTTAAGGCAGAGGCAGACAGATTAGTCCAAGAAGTTCTTTATAAGCCGGGAAAGGAGAATTACGTAATGGACGCCTTGTCCGGCCAGAACTATTATGCTTTGCAGAATACGCCAGAGTCTAATGTCGCGACGGAATCAGATTCCAGAACCAGATAATTCTGGAAGAAACTATCATATATGTATACTTAAAATAAAACCTACACTCTCTTCTCTTATACTAACGTTACCAGACATTGTAATTACCAACATTATGGGCAAAATAAAGATACACACTTTAATAAAGGTAGTTCGCAGCCACACAAAGGTACAAAATGAAGGCACACACCTCTACCTTATGGACATAACATTTTGGCGACGAGGATAAAAGGAAAGCGTTTCACGTAATCGTTGATTTTCATCAAGATGCCGACAGATACTAGCTTATTACAAGCAATCCTAGCTCAACAGCTGGAATTTACGACAACTATATTGGAGCAGCGACGGAACTGGATGCAAGATATACTAAGCAAAAATGCCGCAGCAAGTGTGAATGATTCGGTACGCGCGGGTGAATCTATATGCCCTCCGTTTCACATATTTGACAAAGATGTACAAAGCTGGGAGTCATATCTTGAACAATTATCACAACATTTTAATGCATATTTGGTCAGTGCAGATCTGAAACAAAAAGCTTACTTCCTTTCGTGGTGTTGTGTATCAATATTTGAACTTCTAAAAAATCTTTTGGGAAGTAGCATTTTTAACACATTTACATACAAGCAACTCACAGACAAGCTCACGGAGCATTTCACAACCAAACGTCATATTGTTGCAGCTCGTTACGAGTTCTTCAAAAGTGAGATGAAACATTTACAATCACATAGAGAGTGGGTAGCCGACATGCGCGGGATCGCTTGTGAATGCAAGTTTGTGTGCAACGCAGAAGGTTGTTTGTCAAACTATGTAGATGAAATGATTCGCGATCAAATCATAGTACATACGCCATATGATGCAGTTCGCGCATCTGCTCTTCAAAAGACGCAACCAACTCTTGAAGATGTGCTCATAATAGCAGAAACTTACGAGACAAAATGTAGAAAAAAATGTACCCCTTAATGCAATTAATAGTTATCAAAAAGAAACGCCAGTAAGGAAATCAAACAAAAACGCAATAAAATCGTGCTCTGGCTGTGGTCATTCTCATTCAAGAGAAAAGTGCAAGTTTCGCGATGCCATATGCTACAAGTGTGGTAGAAAGGGACATATAACCGTCGTATGTATGTCAAAGCAAGACAAAAGTAATTGGAGAAATCAAGACCAAGTTAAAAAGCAAGGTAAAAACAAAGCAAATGATATAGAAATGATTGAAGCAGTGTACAGTGTAACAGGGTTAATGAAAAATGAAAGGAACTAAAAAGTTATTGATCGGAAATCTTGAACAAAGGGGCTTCATTTCAAATGGACTAAGGAGCAACCGCATCCGTAATAAACTCAAACACATACGCGCTCCTAAATAAACCACTATTAAACAAGTGCTCACGAGTGTTACACGCTTGGGCGCACTCCAATACCATTGCTTGGGGAGTTACATGCGGTTGCGAAATGTGGTGAAATAGAAAGAGAAATTATATTAATAGTGGCAAACGAGGAAAATTCGAACAACCTTTTTGGTTTGGATTTATTCAAAATATTCGGTTTTGATATAATGCCAGTATCGAACATTAACGAGGTGCACAGTGTCAATGTGAATTTGTTGTGTGTGTCAACAAATATAAAAACGTTTTTGAGCCCGCATTGGGATAGATAAAAGACTTCAAAGCCAGTGTGATTTTAAAATCGACAGCAACACCAAAGTTTTATAACAGCCGCCAAATTCCTTTTGCACAAATAGAAAAATTTAAGGCAGAGGCAAACAGATTAGTCCAAGAAGGGATTTGGAATCCGGTGAAGTTTAGCAACTGGGCATCCCCAATTGTTCTCGTACCTAAGCCAGGTGGAGCAATTCGAATTTGTGGTGACTTTAAGCAAGCAGTCAACGCACAAATTGACATCGAGCAGTACCCGTTGGCCACAAAATAGGCTCTATTCCACATCATCCGTCATGGCAAGCAGTTCAGCAAAATAGACCTTAAAGAGGCCTATCTAAAATTGGAATTGGATGATGCGTCCAAACAAATTATGGTCGTGAACACACCGCTGGGTCTTTTTCAATATCAACGTCTTCCACATGGAATAGCCAGCGCTCCGGCGATCTTTCAAAGGTACCTAGAACAACTCCTGAAAGGAATAGAAGGTTGCGGAAACTATCTTGATGACATCATCATCTCAGCACTGACTAGGGCAGAACATTTGAAAAGACTCGATCAAGTTCTTGGTATCCTTCAGGACAACGGTATTAGATGCAAAATGGAGAAATGCTTTTTCCTCAAGGATGAAATTGAATATTTGGATAGAAGAATATCCACAAATGGTGTTCTTTTAGATACTTCAGGACTAGAAGCTGTAAAACAACTGAAGCCTCCTGATAATTTGCAACAATTGGAAGCGTTTATGGGTAAAGTAAACTATTATTGCAATTTTATTCCAAATTATTCGCAGTTGGCAGCACCCTTAAACTAACTTCGCAGAAAAAATGTAGCATACATATTTGGGCCGCAACAGCATCAAGCATTCACAGACTTAAAGTATCAAATTGTAAACGCAACTGAACTAGCTCATTTCGATGAAAAATTACCACTGATACTAGCCATTGATGCTTCATCCTTTGGTATTGGAGTAGTGGTTTCTCATCTTCAGAACCATGGAACCGAAAGACCAATAGCTTTCGCTTCAAAAACTTTAGATAAGCACCAAGTAAAATACAGCCAGATCGAAAAAGAAGGACTTTCCATAATATTCGGAGTGAAACGATTTCACCAATATCTATATGGAAGAAGATTTATTTTGATTACAGATCACAAACCGCTGGTAACAATTTTCAATCCAGGCAAGCATCTTCATCTGATGACATCAAACAGACTGCAACGCTGGGCCATCATTCTCATGGCCTACATCTTCGACATAAGGTATCGTTCCACAGCAGCGCATGGCAACGCCGATGCTCTATCACGTCTTCCAGTAGGTATGGATCCAGATTTTGACAAAGAAGAAGAGGCCTACAACATTATACTGGAATGGACACCGCCTATTAATACTGGCACAATTCGCAAGCACCTAGGCACCGACGAAATTCTCAGACAAGTCATGCATTTCGTTACAGTAGGATGGTCTGAAAAACTTCAACCGAGCCAGAAAGCTTTATTGCCATTTTTCAATCGAAGGTATGCGATTACCACTACCAACAACTTCTTTGCTTACACACCTGAAAAACTTCAACCGAGCCAGGAAGCTTTATGGCCATTTTTCAATCGAAGGTTTGCGATTACCACTAACCAACAACTTCTTTGCTTATACACAGATTCGAATCGTGTAATAATTCCATCTGAACTTCGCGGCCATATTATGAAACTCCTGGATGAAGGGCATTGGGGCATCGTCCCCATGAAACAATTAGCCAGGCAACATGTTTGGTGGCCTACCATTGATCAAGATATAAAAAATCTTGTAAACTCTTGCGTTAACTGCAATAATCCAGCACCGCCGAAAGAGTACCACAGTTGGCCTATAGCAACATCAGCTTGGGAGCGTATTCACATTGATATCGCTGGCCCCATATTCGACGCCATGTGGCTAATCTGCGCAGACACCTTTTCTCAATTTCCATTTGCTGTTAAAATGTTGTCTACAACAACTAGCAATACAGTTGCTGCACTATCATCAATTTTCGCAATTGAAGGATATCCAAAGACAATGGTTAGTGACAATGGGCCGCAATTAACTGCCGACGACTTCACAGTATTTTGCCAGCAACATGGAATACAGCACATTACTAAAGCACCGTTTCATCCAGAGTCAAATGGTTTGGCAGAACGCTTTGTCCAAACTTTCAAATTTTCCGTGATGAAAAATTTATCGGATGGGTTATGAGTTCGTGAAGCAGTAACTAAATACCTCGCATCGTACAGGTTTACTCCTAATGCACAAGGAAAAACTCCAGCCGAATTGATACACGGTCGATCACTACGAACCATATTAAGTCAACTATTTGAGAAGCCTGCAATAAATAAAGAAGTAGATACCAAATACTCCGTTAACCAGCCAGTCTTCACGCGGAGTTTTTTGAAATGGGAAAAGTGGATCGAAGGAATAATTGATCGTTCTATCGGGAAGATGCTGTACGTAGCTCGTACCAAAAATGGCTATGTCAAGCGCCATGTAAATCAGCTTTAATCCAGGTCCTCAGCTAACCATTGCGATGATTAATCCAAAGAGTTCTGGTTTGTACCTGAAATTCCGAATCTTGCCGTTAGTCTTCACACTCAGAGCCGAGGCGAACCGTCAGCCGAGATTTCTATCATCTATTCAACCTGTTCCTGATATGCCAGGAGAGGTAACTCAACAACCAAAGCAAATTCAACCAGCACGACGCTTGTCGGGAATACCTGTTCGCCAAAGCACTCGAAATCGCTAAGCCGTCGATTGTTTCCAGCCAAAGGATTTTAGAAAACCAAAACACTAACATAGTTTTAATTAAAGGAGGAGATGTGTCATATATGTATACTTAAAATAAAACCTACACTCTCTTCTCTTATACTAACGTTACCAGACATTGTAATCACCAACATTATGGGCAACTCTGTAATTTCGAAAATAAAGATACATACTTTAATAAAGGCTGTTCGCAGCCACACTTCAAAATGTACGCACAGACCTCTACCTTATGGACATAATAGAAACAGTCACCCCCAATCGCAGGACATTTATTCTGTGCGGGTCAAAGACACGGCACCTTATTTTGTTTAGCAGTAAAGAGAGTCTGATAGATCAGATAAAGGATGTTGTAACTCCTAACGTGGTAAATGCAATACACTGCGAGCTGCCGACTCTGGCCTATATTCAGGATGAATTGGTAAGGCTATTTCCCGCTACCAAATTCTGGTACTGCAGATATTGGGTGACAGACATTGCTAGGAGGGACGAGCAAAAGAAAATAATGGTCACACAGCATAACAGGGCTCGTAGAGCTGCCCAACAAAATATTAAGCAAGTTTTACTCGACTTTTAGTTTACAAAGATGGGTAAGATAGCATTCGAAGTGGTTCTGACGTGTAGGGTTTGCGAGAAGGGAAAGTACGCAAGGCATCCAAAAAACAAGAGCTTGGACTGACTCCAATATCCTCGCGCGTAGGAGAAATTTTACATATTGATATTTTCTCAACAGCCGGGAAATATTTCCTCACGGCAGTTGACAAGTTTTCTAAGTTGTCGTTGGTGCAGCCCATTGCCTCGCAGAGCCTGCCTTAGCTTCTGCTACGATTCGATCTTTGCTGAAAGGACAATACGGAATATATATGGTTAGCCAAACGGTTCAAACGGCCAGGTGGAAAGATTTCACAGCACTCTATCAGAGACAGCCACGTGTTTGATGCTACAACGGAAGATAGATGATATTGTCGAACTGTTTCTCTAAGCAGCCATAGAATATAATAGAACATACCACTCTGTAACGAAGAAAAAGCCAATTGAAGCTGTCTATGCCAGCCTTGACCTTGCTCCGGAAATAGTTGAAAAGCTTACGAATGCACAGCAGGAGAAGCTGGGCAGAAATAATCCGTTTCGGCAAAATTGGATTTTTGAGGTAGGCGACACGATCCTGGTAAAATCCAACAGATATTTAGGTGGCAAAACTACCCCACTATACGTAGAGAACGTAGTTGAAGCTGATCTGGGGACCACGGTTCTTGTAAAGGGGAGGGTGGTTTACAAGGACAATATAAGATAGAGCACTTGTATAAATCGACTCGAGACTAGACAACCTTTCTATGAATTTAAAAATTGCCCCAGCCTGATATAATAAGATAATAATAATAATAACTTTTAAGCATAACATTTTTGTTTGTTTTGTTTTAGGCGATATTGAAGAGGTTTCTGCAAAGTTTATATAATGACCGTTAAAGGTCTAATAAATATCTTAAAATATGTATAAATAAAATACTTTGTAATTAATTTAAAATTTAAGCAAATCAATAGTTCTCTGGTCCATGCAGCTAGCTAGTTTAGTACAGGATCGGATATGGATATAGCCAAGGACGTCTGTATTTTAAAAGGAGGGAGTAGTCAATAATAGTACACTGGCTTTTATTTACTGACTTCTTAAAGAAGAGCCATTTCGAGGTATGCGTAGATGCTGCGCTGGCGACTTAGAGCATCATCGCTACGAATCAAACGATTGATAGTTTTTTGTCTAAGCTTGCGGTCTTACTTGCCGATAAGCTCCAACGGTACCCGAGCTGCAGTACAAAAGAGAATTGGTTTTTTTTGTCGGAAGCGTGGACCAAGGGTACATTATGATAGTTTTTTAGTTAGAGATAAGCGGTCACTCGAGATGCAATAAAATAAAGCAGCATTCTACTATATTCTTTGTTTGACTTCTAATCCACGTGGAAAAAGTTTCGAGTGGGAAACTTCCAGACTGTTGATCGAGACTCCTTGGAGTCTCCTCAAGCGACTATACGCTGATTGCCGCTGGCCTTCGCCACAGCACGCGTGAAAGAGGTGCAACCGGGATCCCGGCATCTGCATATTTGGATACCTCACCCACTACGCTGGAACCCGCAGGAATCTTAATTTACACCATTGCATATAAAAAACAAGAAAGGAAAGCTAACTTCGGGCGGAGCCGAAGTTTATATACCCTTGCAGTTGAGTTGCAGTCCGCTAGGTGGCGCCACGCATCTTATATTATTAGATATATAACGGATCGTATATAGTCGGCCGATCCTTATGAAATTTTGGAAATATCGAATTATTTTGCCCAAAGAGGCATCCATTGAAAATGCCATCCTTCTAACTTGCAACAACGAAGTTATGGCATTTCCGATCAATCAGTTACATGGCAGCTATAGTTATAGTCGACCGCTCCCGGCCGTTCCGACTTATGTACTGCCTGCAACAGAAAGAAGGGTGTGTGCAAAGTTTCAACTCGATAGCTTTAAAACTGAGAGACTAGTTTGCGTAGAAACAGACAGACAGACGGACAGACAGACATGCTCATATTGACTCAGGAGGTGATTCTGATCAAGAATATATATACTTTATAGGATCGGAGACGTCTCTTCCAATGCGTTGCACACTTTTGACCAAAATTATAATACCCTCTGTAAGGGTATAATAAGGCAGGCGTGTTTACACGCAAAGTGTGCCGGGTTCACGGCCACAGTTTCGAATGCTTTTGCGGGCAAATTAACCACTTTAGAAATTCTTTAGGTCGGCTGTTGGGCTTACTTTTCTTTTCTAATCCTGATGAAATTACTCTTTCCAGAACTTTGCCCCTTTCTAACCCTGAGGATCAATATCATCCCACTCTTGAGGTTTTAATCAAAAACCATTGCTTAATTGACCTTAAGTCTACACTTAAATGTCACAAAGTTCGTTTTTTCTGTAAGGCTGACTTTATGAAATTAAACATATTAATTTCGGAATTTGATTGGTCTGATTTACTGGCATGCGAGAATATACACATCGCGTTCCAAAAATGTTATTTCACTTTAAACTCATTTATCGACGCTTGCGTGCCGTGGAAATATCCGTCCGCTTCAACGAATCCGCCTTGGTATACAAGGCACCTCATAAATTTAAAGGACAATATGAAAAGACTTTTAAATAAACATAGATTTTCTGGCTGTACATTGAGTTTTTCAAGATACTTAGTAGCTCGGTCCAATTTCACCGTGCAAAAAGCAAAATGTTATAGGAGTTTTATTAGCCGCTGCCGGATTCAGTTTACTCAGGATCCAAAGCAGTTTTATAAATTTGCAAACACTAAGCGCAAACATGTATCTTTTCCTCCTCTGGTTACGTGTGAGAACTCATATGCGAACACTGATCAGGCAATGGCTAATCTCTTTGCACAGTTCTTTTAAACAACATATTAATCTAGCAGAAGTTCAGCTCAGCTTTACACTTTTAATATCCAATCAGCCAACCTTACAATTTGCCCATCTTTCGATCAAAATGGTGTGTTATCGGATCTTCTTAAGGTTAAGCCTGTGTATTCGCCAGGCCCTGATGGAGTACCTGGCTGTGTGCTGAAGAACTGCTTCTTAAACTCTTAAATCTATCGCTGGAAAGTTTGAACTTCGGAGTCCTAAGAAAGCCATCTTGGACACTGTTTATTAACGACTGGCCGCTTGCCCTAACTGATTCACTTGTATTTATGTAAGATGATGACGTTAAGCTATGTCTTCAGTATAAATTCACTAGCGCCTAGTGAATTTATACTTTAAATCGATTTGGATAAACTTCAAAATTGGTGTTTAGCAAATAACCTTAAGCTTAATGGATCGAAATTTAAGCTCATATCTTTTTACCGATCAAATTCTCATCAGGCTATGTACTTTCTCTATTGGAACGCATTAACTCAGGTTAACGATCTGGATTTCCTATTAGATTTAAGACTTTAATTTACCGACCATGTATCTACCATGGTTAATTAAGCTATAGGTGTGCTTGGTTTTATTAAATGATGGTCAAAAGAATTTAATGACCCGTACATTCTTGAGTATGGATCGTGTGTCTGGAGTCCTCTATACGGAATACACCAAGATCACATGGAATCTGTACAAAACAAAATAGGAAAGCTAACTTCGGGCGGAGCCGAAGTTGATATATCATTGCAGCTAAGATTGGCCTTATGAAATTCGGCACATCAGATTATTTTGTCTAAAATAGAATCTATACCAAGTCCCATCTTTCTTACTTAAAAACAAACAAAGTTATGCCAATTCCGATCGTTTTATGGCAGCTATAGGATATAGTCGGCCGATCCTTATGAAATTTTGTACATAAGATATTTTGGCCAAATATACCATGTGTGGATCCCAACTCTTTAACTTAAACAAGAAAGGAAAGCTTACTTCGGGCGGAGCCGAAGTTTATATACCCTTGCAGTTGAGTCGCAGTCCGCTAGGTGGCGCCACGCATCTTATATTATAATATATATAGCGGATCGTATATAGTTGGCCGATCTTAATGAAATTTGGCATATCGAATTATTTTGCCCAAAGAGGAATCCATTGAAACTCCCATCCTATTAACTTGAAAAACAACGAAGTTATGGCATTTCCGATCAATCAGTTATATGGCAGCTATAGGATATAGTCGGCCGATCCCGGCCGTTCCGACTTATGTACTGACTGCAACAGAAAGAAGGGTGTGTGCAAAGTTTCAACTCGATAGCTTTAAAACTGAGAGACTAGTTTGTGTAGAAACTGACAGACAGACGGACAGACGGGCATGCTCATATCGACTCAGGAGGTGATCCTGATCACGAATATATATACTTTATAGGGTCGGAGATGACCCCTTCAATGCGTTGCACACTTTTAACCAAAATTATAATACCCTCTGCAAGGATATAAAACACCAAAGATATGGCATTTCCGATCAATCAGTTGTATGGCAGCTATAGGATATAGTAAACCGATCCTGGTCGTTCCGATTTATATACTACCTGCAAAAAAAAGAAGGATGTGTGCAGAGTTTCAACTCGATAGCTTTAAAACTGAGCGACTAGTTTGCGTAGAAACTGGGTGTCATGTTGCTATGTAATCTTATTTATAGAAATGTAGACAGCCAGCATTTACTAACACGCTTAAATTTTAACGACTAGAAACTTTTGCCCTCTCTTCCTCAGCCATTGTAGTTCGACATATGCCCACCACGATCCGTTCAGGGTTTTATGTTCGGACTTCAATGGTCTCTACCACATCTTGTCACTTTGCTCCACAAATAATCTTTAATCCTCCAAATTAAACGCCTTATCTGTGCAACACTCTTCCTTGTGATGTCATACTCTTACTCTTCTCTGAATTTATCTTGGATCTATCGCCGCGATTCGAGCCGTAGTTTACGCGACAGCGTCCCTCGGTCGGATGGACGGGAGGAGGGCAATATGTATGCGAATAAAACCATTGCCAACCATTGCGGCTATGAAGGTGCTTGGTGGTTTGTTGGATAATCGTCGATTATGCAGTCTGGATTCCCTCCTGGACCACGACATCCAATCGGGTTCCCGTGAGTTGAAATTAGAACGAATCGATCACTGTAGCCAGGACGTGGCCAATTGCATCTCATCAATGCCTCTGCTATCCACCGCTCCCCCCGTGGTCGCTATTTCCACGTCGCGTCTGGCAGTTGTCTGCGATGGATTTTCTAAAGCTACTGTTCCTAATCCCTCATCGGTCCTGGGATTTGGTTTATTCTCACCACTGCCGATTAATTCAGAGCGCAGGTCTGACTCCATTCTGGACTCTAACCTGCACCCTTCCAATAGGGGGAGGTCGTCCGCATCGCTGCTGCCGCCGTCTGCAGCTGCCAAGGTGGCTGCTGCTCCAGCCGCTAAGGTTCCGGATCCTGCAATCGAAAGGTGCGCCTAGCTTAAGTCCATATCTTCATTGCTAATTGGTCAATGCAAGTGCACTGTGTTGTTGGTGGATGCACTTGCCATTAAGTTCAGTGATCTTTGCCAAATATTTGGGTGTTTTCTTTCTTTTGGTTTTCCCATGATCGCAAGCATAATCAATGCTTACTCAGCGCACGTGTCTGTCCTCTGTGGTGTTCGGAGTGGACCTTCTGAAAAACACCTCAACTGGGTTTTCCTTTATTACTGAATGGATGGACGTATTATACTCTTCGACTGATTCGAATGTCATACTCCCGTTGTCTTTTTTAATGCATCTCATTATTTCCGAAAGAGTTGAATGAAATCGTTCTACCTGACCATTACTGGTTGATGCGTATGGGGCTGTTGTATGGACTGATATTTTAAGTTGATCTTCTTAAAGGAATCGAATCGCCGCAATTACTACCCACTTGGGCATGCCGAATGCTATCAGCATTTCTCTCAAAGGCGCTTTAATGTCCTCGGAGGCCCTTGAGTTTAATATCTTGATTTGGGCGTATTTTGAGAACTTGTCGAGACCAGTTAGAATATTATTTTTTTTTGTAATATAAATGTCTATGTGGATGATTTCTCCTGGGTACTTAGGGATGGGAGTTGGTTGGATTGCCCCCTTCGGTGGGTGTCTATCGTATTTGGATTCTCTACATGTTTGACAGGATTGGACTATTGCCTGAATTTTCTTTTGAGCTTGTGGGAAGAAGTATTTTTTAAGAATTTGTATTTTGTTTTCGTTTGCGTCTCTGTGTGCCCTTTTGTGTTCTAATGTAATGATCTGATTCTGGGTTTTTTCTGATGGTACATCTTCAACTTGATTACTAGTAAACCTAACTTTGTAAGACTTGAAGTGCGTAGGATAAATAGTTTGAATTTTTCCCATTATTTCTTCTGTTCTGTGTAAGAAATCTTTTTTATTATATGGCGATGAAAAGTTGGAAATGGAATTTCGAAGTTATACGCATCAGTGTTTTCTTTTAATAAAAAAAATTGGTTTTTAAATGCGTTGATCGGGGCTTCTACAGAGAATATTAGATTATGTGAGGAACTTTCGTCGCTGTAGATTGTAGAGTCTGAATGGATTGAATTAACTTCTGGTCGGGCTTTGGATAGGGCGTCTGCTACTACGTTAGCTACACCGGGCTTGTATTAAATTTCTGGGCTGTATTCGCCGATAATGTCCCTCCAGCGTTTTAGCTTGGCATTGTGGTTATTTGCACTATTTGAAAAGGTCAGCGGTTGATGGTCTGTATAAATTGTCACTTTCGAATATCCGTACAGATAATGTCTTAAGCTTTGGAGAGCCCTTACGATGGCCAACATATTCCTTTCGTTCGTTGCGTAATTTTCCTCGGTTTTTGAGAGGGTACGGGATATGAATGTTATTGGTCTATAGTTCTGTTCTAAAACGGCTCCTATGGCAAAATTTGATGCGTCTGTGGTCAATTGGAATTCCTTCGTGAAGTCTGGGTACGCTTATGTTACATCCCTAGATATAAGTGTGTTTTTAAGTTTTTCGAATGCACCCGTTGCTTCTTTGTCGAGGTTAATGGCTATTCTGCTTGACTTGTATTTGGATACGCGTCCTTCTTCTCCCCTTAGGAGGGCAGTTAAAGGTTTCACTATTTTTGCGTAATCTTTAATAAATCTTCTATAATAGCTTGTGTGTTTTGGAATTGAAAAGTTTTTAATTTTCTTTATTTTTTCGATGTTTGTTTTAACTCCCTTTTCTGAAATCGTGTATCCCAGAAAATCAACTTCTTTTTTGAAAAAGTGGCATTTGTCGATTTGTATCCTCATATTGGCTTTTTGTAATATTAGAAACACTTTGTTCAAGTTTTCAGCATGATCGTTTTCTGTTTTGCTGAAGACGATGATGTCGTCAACGTACACATAACAGATTTTTCCTATGTGTTCTCGCAAAATGTCATCTAAAGCTCTTTGAAATATGGCTGGTGAATTTTTTAATCCAAAGGGTAATCTGGTAAATTCGTATTTTCCTCCATTCACTGCGAATGCAGTTTTTTCCATGTCAGACTTTTTAAGTGGTATTTGATGAAATCCACTTTTTACTGTCCAATCCACTGTTGTTTCCTAATTGTACGATTATTTCGCCTATTTCAGGAATGGGGTACCGATCGGCCTAGCCTGTATATTTATTTTTCATTAGTGTCGGCTTTTTTCGGGACTACCCAAACTGGTGCATTGGGTGGGTGACCGTGAGGATCTAATAATGGCATACTACAGCATTTCTTAAATTTTTTGATTTACTTCTTGTCTAAGCGATGCTGGATATGGATAGTGCTTTCCGTAGACAGGGGTATCGGAGGAAGTTCTAATTTCACCTACAACTCTGGTAGTGTAAGTTAGTTTAGTTTCAGGATCGGCGAAAAGGTTTTTATGGGTGTCGGTAAATTTTTTGATTATTTCTCTTTAAGTTTCTGTCATATGTTCATCTGTTGGTCTGATCTTGTTTACGGCTTGTGCCTCTAATTGATGGATTTTAATTTTCCTATTATTTTCCAACAGCAGAATATCATTTTTAACATCTATTATTGCCCCTAGTTTTTTCATAGTGTCGTTACCTAGAATTCTATGGAAGGTTTTCAGTTTATCTAATAGAAAGAATTTTAGTGGGGTATCTGATATATTGGGAAGTTTAACTATTGTATATTGTTTTATTTCGTTATTCACTCCTACTGAATTTACTGTAAAGTTGTTACTATTGGGTTTAGGGCTTGGTACTAGTTTCGCTTGAATGTAATGTTTGAATGCTTGAATGTAATGCTTGAATGTAATGAGTTTTGCCGTTCCCGATAGTTACCTTAAAATAGGGTAAGGAGGAACGGTTTATTCTAAAAAATATAATTCTGACATATCAATGGATTCCTGTTGTTCGGATTCCGCTTGCCATGAAGCTTCTTCATCCAGCTCGTTTATTTCATTCTCTTCCGATGACTGAAAATATTCTTGTTTCTCATCTACCTCTGGTCGTCTGATCTACCTCTCCTACAAAATTGTTGTCCTGACTCAGGACTCAGGACTCCTGAGGTCTATTCATATAGTTAACGGGGCGTGAACGAATAGACTGGTCTACGTCCATGGGTGTTGGCTTTGGTTGGGGTCTGGGAGATGGGTTGGGGTTAAAGAAATCTTGCGCTCCTGGTTGATTTGTCTGAGTTTGGTTGTTGGGTTAGGTCGGTTTAATGTTTTTTCAAATATCCTTGGTGGGATTGCGGGTTTTTTTACTTGGCTTGGGTAATAGTACAGATTTGGTTGAAAATTTGTTTTGGTCATTCGGGGTAGGGCTTGAGGCGGATACCCTCTAGTGGGTACTAAGTTATCTTTGCTGGGGTATATAGTTTTTGGTGTTTGGCCATTCCTAGTGTTCTGATTCTCTACCTTGGTTATTCTCTAACCTTGGTTACCTTGGTCTCTGCCTTGGTTAAGTGCATACAACTGATATTCTAGTGTCTTTAGGTCTCCCCTATCAGCACAGTGTGCAGTCAGACACCTCGATATTGCCTCCCAGTCCCAGGTGTGTTATAGGACTCGACAACAGCATCTGCTTGACCGACGATTTTGTTCCTAATTGCTAATATTATGCCGTAATATTTTGGGTATCCCTTTTTACTGTCATACATTTTTAAAACCCTTTCTATTCTTTTCTTTCAAGACGAATATTCGGTCTTGTTTCCGGAAAAGTCTCTAAGTGTCCGCACTATGTCCGGTAATTTATCTAACTCGCCAATATTGTGGGCTAGTTCTCTTTTAATTATTTGGTCTGTAAAGTTTGAAAACTCCTTGTTTGGATTAATGATTTCCTTTACCAACCCAGCTAGGTTCTTTTGAAGTATGTCCCTAATTTTCTCTTCAATGTCTTTTTCCGTCAGTAGTTTCGAACTCGTCCTTACAGAGGACAAAGGTCCTGCAAGATTTCCCATCCCATCTACCAAGTCCTGTTCAGTCATTTTAATGAGGTTTTTAATGGATGATCGTTAAAGGTCTTATGAGGGTTAGTTGATCGGATGTCAAACGAATTATATTTAAATTTTTTCTAAAAATACTAGTTTAAATTTTCAAATGGAGCATATGTTATTAATTTGTGTGATTTGATTGGGATTTCCTTAAACTTAATTTTTATATCCTTTTTAATATTATACTTTTAAAATTTTTTTTTTTTAATTTCTTGATGAGGTTTTCCTCTTATTTTCGATTTGAACTGTTAAAAATTGCGATAATGGCGATAAAAATTGGAGCCTGGTTTTTCCGCTAGGTACAATTCCTTTATAAGTGCGTTGTAGCGTTTCTTTTTTAACGGCACATTTGCACTTCCGAATCGCGGTGTTTGGCTTTTTCTTAATTAATTGAAGATATAGCCGAACGTCGGTATTTTGTTACCGATCTGAACGAGATTCGGAACTTGTATCCTTTCGCGGGTTTTCACCAGGTCCATGCTCGGCCGCAAGTTAAAAAGATTTTTTTAATATTCTTAAAAAAAGAAATTAATCTTTTTTACGTTTTTTATTCGAGTGTCGGATTGAAACTGACAATTATTATTCTTATAATTAATAATTACACCTATGCGTTACTCCATCGCTGCTTCGATCTCGGTCGCGGTTGCTGCTGCTGCTGGCGTCCTTCGATGTCATTGGTAGCTGATGTTGTTGCCATAGCTTAAGTCCATATCTTTATTTCTAATTGGTCAATGCAAGTGCATTGGGTTGTTGGTGGATGCACTTGCCATTAAGTTCAGTGATCTTTGCCAAATATTTGGGTGTTTTCTTTCTTTTGGCTTTCCCACGATCGCAAGCATAATCAATGCTTACTCAGCGCACTTGTCTTTCGATCTGTGTGACACTTATTGGTGCCACGGCATTATATTGCATCCGGTGCACGGTGCACTAAATGTGGTTATGTAAGCTCTATTGCAGTTGTTATTAAGAACTTATGTGCTTGGACTTAGCTTTTTATTAATATTATCTAGTATTTGACATTTTAGGTATTAACTTATGTATGCGTGCTCACACATTCATATACACGGTTTCATGTGTGCGTTCGATTTCGTATTGAAGCCAGCTAAAATTTTTGATATTTGTAACTTTTCAGGCATGGTACCCTAAGAAAATGGGAGTATTCATTATTATCAGTCTTTAGTCTGACTTTGCCGTATCCCGACGTGTTTTTGCGATTGCTCTCATCTGCTCTCATCTGATTACCTATATCTTTGATACGAGTTTCCCCTTTTCACGTATCATCGTCGGAGCATATTTGACTTACATAGTTCATTGAACCATACACTTCATAAAAACAATATTATTATTCAATAATATTTCTGCCGCGCTCTTCGAATATTCATATATATATTCCCTTCCTGAGCTCTATTCTCAAGTCGAGTAATCCCGTTACATCATTGTTACTCTGAACCGGTTATTCGTCACGGCGTTTGTGACGTCTTTTCTTCGACGTGCCTGATCCGAACGTGCCTCTCTACCACAAATTTCTAATTGATCTCTTCCCGCTCTCACTACAGTGGACAAATCTCAGTCAATAATGAGTCTAATTTGCACTGCTAAGAAATGCGAGCTTGGAGGATCCATCACTGGTGACTCGTATCTGTCCTGCTGGCTTTGCAACAACTGCTTACATATTAAATGTGCTGGTGGTGGGCACAATGAACGGATAAGCGATTGTTGAGCCAAGCAGACAAGGGCGAAGCTGCTAAATAAGTCACATATGTTATAAATCTGAGTAGCAGCGGCGGGTTATCGGCAGTTCTGGTTTTTGTTTACTTCTCCCCGTTCGCATGCGCTTTGCTGGTATTTGTAGCGCATGCGCTTTGGGGAGCTTTTTTGGAGAGCTGCTGCGCACCAGCAAATCTTGCATTTGTGTGCGTTCGTAATGCTAAGTTCGTATTGCTAAGCTTGGGTACTTGTATTATTGTATTGATTGGAACAGCTGCAAGTTGGGTTAGAGTTGAACCCTTTAAAAATAAAAACTGAATTTGGATTGAAATTAAACATTGGAATTTTAATTCATTTGGACGCTATTAACAACTATTAATAGCGCAACATTTTGGTGACCCCGACGTGATTAGCATCCCGTTCAATTGTCGTAATCAGCATTAAAAGTGCCACTAAAGCACCGTTGTTGTTTTTGTGTCCCCAAGTTGCATTTTAATTTAATTGCATAATGGAATCTGGAGCTGAAGCTACTGCATCTGCTGCGTCAAGCCGTGAGAGGATGCTGCGGAGACGCGCAGAGGTAACATGCCAGGAAATGGAGGTACTGCATCGGAAGGTCAAGGCTGCAATTCAGACCGAGGATTCAACTATTCTGACCCTCGAGTCTATGGAGAAACGTCTGCGCGACCGTTTCACCACGCTGCAGGAGGAATTGGAGGAGCTAAACTACAGCGAGATCGGGAGCGATTTATATTGGCGATTCTCTCAGCTGGCTACGGACGTGCACGTTGACATCCAGGTGGAGGTGGCCAAGCGTTCTATGCGGGTTGCTGCTCACTCTACACTTTTGGATGCTACCAGTGGTGCTGGGATTTCAAACGCTCCATATAGGCCTGCTCCCTCATTGCCCCCGTTGCCAATGCCAACATTTAGCGGTGGCTATGCCGAGTGGCCGGATTTCTGCGCCCTATTTAGGACCACCATTGACAGCCACCCGGACTTGACACAGATGGAGAAGCTCAGGTGGCTCATTTCCTGCCTGCGGGACTCAGCCCTGGAGACGGTGAGGGCGCTTGAGATTACCGACGCGAACTATGAGGTTGCCCTCAACCTTTTGCGCAACCGTTTCAGCAACCGTCGCTTAATCTTCCAGTCTCACATCAACGAGATCTTGCAGTTAAGGG
Organism: Drosophila pandora; assembly: GCA_021223865.1. Taxonomy (NCBI): domain Eukaryota; kingdom Metazoa; phylum Arthropoda; class Insecta; order Diptera; family Drosophilidae; genus Drosophila; species Drosophila pandora. The sequence continues at coordinate 180,182 of JAJJHT010011235.1, forward strand.
CGGTTGAGCCAGGATCCGTTGCTACTCTTCGAGAATTATCCGACCGATTTAATGGACATATGCGGGCCCTTATGAGTTCCGGGACGGCGGCTGAAATTCAAGGGTGCCTCCTCATCCAGATCATCTTTCAAAAGCTGGACCCTGCCACAAAGGCCAAATGGGAAGACTCGCTGGTAGGAAACACTGATGATAGCCTGCCAACTTGGGAATCTATGGCTCGGTTTCTGGAGCAAAGGTGCCGTACCCTGGAGACGGTGGATTTGGCCTTAGCTCCGCATTTGTCAGCGAAAGCGGGCCGTCGTAGGCCATTTAACAACCGATCCTGCATGCTCCTGAATGCTCCGCCTGCTTCGTGTGCCCTGTGCGGCATCCTGGCACACGCTGTGCCTTCTTGCCCAAGGTTTTTCGCCTTGTCAGTTGAGGAACGATACGATGAGGTTCGACGTCTTGCCCTCTGCTTTGTGTGCCTCAAGTCTGATCATTTAGCCCGCGGATGCTCATCCTCCCGCTACCCAACTTGCCATCGCCGACACCATGCGCTATTGCATCCTTGCGAGCGTTTAGCCAGCGCCACTTCCGTTCCTGCTTCTGGATCGAATCCGGCCAATGTAGCAGGGGTTGCGACCTCTCAGGCTCCTCCTGCTAATGCTCTTATTGCACAGGATCGCAGCGCTGAAATAGTGTTCTTGCCCACCGCCAACATTCTCGTCCGTGGCAGATCAGGAGCCTTTCTTCCTTGTCGAGCGCTACTTGACTCCGGCTCCCAAGTTCATCTCATCACATCCCGGCTGGCCAGCCAACTTCAGCTTCATCGGTCCAAATGTTCTGTAGCAGTGACTGGCCTTGGAGACGCTGAGTTTATTACGGATCGGGCATCGGTTAACGTTTGCCTGAAGTCTCGCCTATCCACGTATTCCGTTTACATTGAGGCAATTGTGGCGTCTCACATCATAGAGCGTCAACCTGGCTTGAACTTAGATGTGTCCAATTGGAAGGTTCCCGCCAATGTGCTGCTAGCTGACCCGGACTTCCACAGAGCTCAGCGTGTGGATCTGCTGATTGGAGCAAGCCTGTTTTTTGATCTGCTCTCAGTCGGGCAAATCCAGCTAGGAGACGGTCTGCCTCTGTTGCAGAAGACACGTTTTGGATGGGTAGTTTCTGGAGGAGGTTGCACCCCGGGAAACCCTCGCTTGGCCGCATCATGTAAGATGATTTCTGCTGACTCAGCAACCTCGTTTGACGATCGCCTCGATTATCTTCTCCGCCAATTCTGGGAAGTGGATGCCTGCACTGCGCCTATCGTTCAGGCCACTAAGGAGGAGCTCGATTGCGAGGCCCACTTCGTCATGCACCACGTCCGCCTTGAATCAGGTGCCTATTCCGTTCGCCTGCCAATCAAGCACAGTGTGGATCTGTTAGGGGAATCCTACGCACAGGCTTTGCGGCGGTTCCATTCACTTGAGCGCAAGCTGGATCGTCATCCGAATTTAAGGACCCAATATTCGTCTTTCATCAAGGAATACTTGGATCTGGGTCACATGTCTCTGGTGCCGCAGGAATTGCGAGGTAAGTGCCAGTATTTCCTTCCCCACCACTGCGTCCTGAAGGAAGAAAGTTCCACCACTAAGCTGAGAGTTGTGTTCGATGGTTCGGCTGCTACGGCTTCCGGCTATTCCCTCAATGATGTCCTGATGTCCGGCCCCGTGATTCAGCCTAAGCTTTTTCATACATTGCTTCGGTTTCGGTCCCACCTTGTAGCTTTGACTGGGGACATTTGCAAGATGTACCGCTGCGTAAGGGTCTTTCCGGATGATAGTTTGCTGCAGTGCATCCTCTGGAGAGATTCTATCCACGATGACGTGAAGGTTTTTAAGCTCGACACCGTGACGTATGGCACAAAGCCAGCGTCTTTTCTATCTATTCGCTCAATGCACCAGCTGGCTAAGGATGAAGGTGCCGGTTTTCCCGTTGGCTCTCGTGTTGTCCTCCATGTTTTTTATGTGGACGACCTTATATCTGGTGCCCCAACGAAGACTGAAGCGCTTGAGATAATAGCTCAGACATCGAGCCTGTTGAACAAGGGTCAGTTTCAATTAAGGAAATGGTGCTCCAACATCCCAGAGGTTTTGGAAGGCGTTCCCGAAAGTGATAGAGAGTCTTACTTGAAATTTGACGATGGCAGTCCGTTCACAAAGACTCTTGGATTAGCATGGGATCCTTCAGCTGACCTGCTGCTTTTTTCCTTTGAAGCTCTTCAGCCCACCGCCAAACCCACCAGGAGATCTATACTATCTTCCGTCGCTCGGTTTTATGACCCAATGGGCTTGGTAGGTCCTGTAGTCACCAGGGCAAAGATCCTGTTGCAGAAGCTGTGCCGAGAAAATTTGTCATGGGATGAAAGCCTTCCTCAATCCCTTCTCTCCGAGTGGTTACAGCTCTGTTCCAGTTTTGACCAAATTCAGCGAATTAAGTTTCCTCGGTTAGTCATTCCCTGTCAAGAAAGGCTGGAGGTCCACGGATTTTGCGACGCTAGTTTAGATGCGTATGGAGCGTGCGTGTATGTATTGTCAGGTTCTGATTGTCGGCTGTTATGCTCAAAGAGTCGAGTGGCACCCATTAAAACTCAGACAATACCGAAGCTAGAGTTATGTGGAGCTGAGTTGCTAGCAAGACTAATGGCTGAAGTTGCTGATCTTGGGACATATAAAGGAGATTATTATTGTTGGTGTGACTCCTTGGTTGCCCTATCCTGGATTCAAGATGAACCTGCTCGATTTAACGTGTTTGTTTCTAATCGCGTTTCTTCCATTCAGGAGCTCACCAAGGCAATGAAATGGCTTTATGTTCCTACTGCCGTCAACCCAGCCGATCTACTGTCCAGAGGTTCTCTTCCCACTGAGCTATTAAACTCCCAGCTTTGGTCCCAAGGCCCTCCATTTCTTCGTGGTTCCAAGGATGATTGGCCCATTGCTGTTGTGGCCGAAAAGGCAGCCATCGAACTTCGCGCCAGGACTTTATTGGCTACGGCTCCACCCAGGGATATCGCCGCATTGTCAAAGTTTGCCAACTCGTTTCCCTCCCTACAGAGAGTGTTCGCCTACGTTTACAAATTTTGCCGCCGCATCCGTCACGAAGGGATTTCTGTTCAGGATCTCAAAGGAGGAACCCATCTACTGTTGCGCGTCGTCCAGCTTGCCGAGTTTAAGGAAGAGATAAGCTTACTAAAGTCACGCAGATTGGTTCCGCCCTCAAACCCTCTGGCCTCGCTTGCTCCCTTTGTGGATAATGATGGTTTGCTTCGTGCTTCGGGCGATTGCGGAACTCTGCGTTGGATTTTGACGGACGTCATCCGATCATCCTTCCCAGAGGCCATCCCGTCACTTCGGCCATAGTGACTCACTTTCACGAGAAGAACCTGCATTCTGGTCCTCGGGCACTAGTGGCGAAAATCCGTTCTCAATACTGGCCCATTGGGGGGAGGAAGACCGTTTCAAGGGTTGTGAACAAATGCGTACGTTGTTTTCGCGCAAAGCCTCGTCTACTGGAGCATGTTATGGCCGATCTTCCGACCGAGAGAGTTGCAGGATTCCAATGTTTTGATGTCACTGGTGTGGATTTTTGCGGACCGTTTTTCTACAAGGCAGAGACTCGGAATAAGGGCCCTATTAAATGTTATGTAAGCGTATTCATCTGCTTCAGTACGAAGGCAATCCATTTGGAGTTAGTTAAGGACCTTTCCCGCGCTTCGTTTCTGAGCGCCCTCCAACGGTTTATTTGTACGCGACGTAAACCCAGACAGATATGGTCGGATAATGCCACCAATTTTGTGGGTGCCAAGAATGAGCTTATGGAGTTGAAGCGAAGATTCCTCAGCCAGGAGCACCAGGCTTCTCTGCACGATTTTTGCCTGTCTGAGTCTATCGAGTGGCGATTTATTCCTCCACGCTCTCCTCATTTTGGTGGTCTATGGGAAGCAGCAGTGAAAACGGCTAAGCACCATCTTTATCGTGCAGTTGGTCCCGCAGTTCTTGGCTTCGAAGAATTAAGGACTTTGTTGTGCCGCATCGCCTCAATTATTAAATCTCGGCCCCTTGTGTCGATTTCAGAGAATCCTGCGGATCTAGATGTCCTGACGCCGGCTCATTTTTTAAATGGCGGACCGCCTTCAACATTCATCGAGCCGGACCTTACTGCGCTAAACTTTAATCGGCTGGATGGGTGGCAGAGAGTCTCCTTCCTGCAGCAGGTTTTCTGGGCTCTTTGGAAGGAGGAGTACCTTACGCTGTTGCAGCAGCGTTCCAAATGGCGCGCCCCTGGCCCTGTAATTGCTGTTGGAGACATAGTCCTGGTGAAGGATGAAAATCTACCCCCAATGAAGTGGCCTCTGGCCAGGATACTGGAGCTGGTTCCTGGGCGTGACGGAGTGCACCGTGTGGCCGTTCTCAAAACAGCGGTGGGAGTGACTAAGCGTGCGGTGTCACGGCTGTGTCTGCTGCCTGTCAAGGATTCGGTTGAAGATTCAGCCTTCAACGGGGGGAGGATGTTGAGCCAAGCAGACAAGGGCGAAGCTGCTAAATAAGTCACATATGTTATAAATCTGAGTAGCAGCGGCGGGTTATCGGCAGTTCTGGTTTTTGTTTACTTCTCCCCGTTCGCATGCGCTTTGCTGGTATTTGTAGCGCATGCGCTTTGGGGAGCTTTTTTGGAGAGCTGCTGCGCACCAGCAAATCTTGCATTTGTGTGCGTTCGTATTGCTAAGTTCGTATTGCTAAGCTTGGGTACTTGTAGTATTGTATTGATTGGAACAGCTGCAAGTTGGGTTAGAGTTGAACCCTTTAAAAATAAAAACTGAATTTGGATTGAAATTAAACATTGGAATTTTAATTCATTTGGACGCTATTAACAACTATTAATAGCGCAACAGCGATCTCATCACAAAGAATATTGGTCTGACATGGTCTTGTATTGCCTGTAGAGAGATTGAATCTGGGATGCGGACCTTCATGAAGCAGACGAGAAACGGCTTTCTAGATGTCCGTAAGCAATTTTCTGCCCTTAATGAGCAATTCCTTACACTCCTTACACAGACCCAATTTCTTGGTCTGAAGTTATTAAGTGAATCTCAAAGGAGAAAAATTCCGAACAACAACCCGATGGCGGTCAATCTATTGGGCACTCCTGCTTCTCATGCGATTCATTCGGATAAATTTTTAACATCAAATACTTCATCGCCTACTGTTGTTCCTGTGGAAGTGATCCATTCACCAAGTCAGCCAATGGAATCGTCAAGGAGTCTTGGTCCACCTATTGTCTTCGATCCTCCATCGTTGGAAAACCTGGCTTAATTCCTCTGTCTCTGATTAGGAATTTTTTTTCCAAATTTTCCGAAGGGATAGGCCATCTTTCGGGGACGGTGTCCTCATAGCTGTTAATATTAAATACTCAGTTGAACTAATCTTTTTCCCGAATCAGTTTTGAATCGAGTTTATCGCTGTAAAAATAGCTGTTGGCACGTCTCATATTGTCATGACCTGTTCCTTTATACCTCCATCGGTTGAGGATACTGTATATTTTCATCACCTTGATGCTGTTAAGTTAGTTTTATCATTAGTCAATGACTCTGATTTTGTCCTAATTATGGGGGATTTCAACCTTCCCAAAATCTCCTGGATACCGTGTGAAGATGACAATTCCTTGCATGCTAGTTGCCATAACGACTTTATTGATGAATTAATTGAAATTGCTCTTTTCCAAATTAACCCCATCCTTAACACACTTAGCAGATCTCTAGACCTTATTTTCTGTAATAGGATATCCTCTGTGGCTGTAAATCGGTCTTCACCACTATCGTTTCCTGAGGACGTACACAATCCTGCACTATTGGTTTCAATGTTAATTTATATCCCTAATATTTATGCTAACCATATGGCTCAGTATTGTACTAAATGTTTCCGAAAAACGGATTACAATGCTCTTTGCAATTATTTAGCTGGAATTCACTGGGAATATCTTTCATCTTTTAACTTTATTGATGCTGCTACAGATTCTTTTTATGATATAATCCACAACGCGTTGGACAAATTTGTTCCTGTAGTTTCATCGTATTCATCAACGAAACCGCCATGGCTTAATAAACACCTTTCTCGTCTTAAGAACAGGAAATCTAGAGCTTACAAAATGTTTCTTAAGTCTGGTTCTTTGTTTCATCAGACAAACTTTCTTTACATTTGCAACCAGTTTATTTTTCTTAACAAGAAAGGAAAGGTAACTTCGGGCGGAGCCGAAGTTGATATACCCTTGCAGTTCAATCGCAGTCCGCTAGGTGGCGCCACGCATCTTATATTATTAAATACATAGCGGATCGTATATAGTAGGCCGATCCTTATAAAATTTGGCATATTGAATTATTTTTCCCCAAAGAGTAATCTGTACCAAGTCCCATCTTTCTAACTTAAAAACACCAAAGTAATGCCAATTCCGATCGTTCTATGACAGCTATAGGATATAGTCGGCCGATCCTTATAAAATTTTGTACATAAGATATTTAGGTCAAATATAACATGTGTGGAAAGTCTCAACCCTCTAACTTAAAAAACACCAAAGTTATG
>JAJJHT010011235.1:194544-264040 GCA_021223865.1 Drosophila pandora
ATGCTAAACAAATTATGGGTTAAAGATTAGGTACTGTTCAAGTATTGAACACGATACGAATTCCAAACATAGAATGTAAGAGATCGGATCAATGGGAATAGGTGATTAACAGCATTGTTTGAAAAACGATCTCCTGCAGTCTAACCAAATATTTATGTGGTGCACTTAAATATTTGAATACTTGAAGCACTTAAGAAAGGGTCACATAGCATGTCAGCGTGCAGTCCGTTGATAAGTAGTTTTAAATAGATTTAAGATTTTCATATATGTTTCTTGTAAGAGAATTGTAAGAAATAAAAACAGTTTTTAAACGGAACTCATTGGAGTAACACCATTATTTAAGGGGCTCCTCTTAACTTTTGGTCCTTCGAGACACCTTGACGTTTTCCCCCCGGCGGTAAGAGACTCAGGTTAGGCTGCGATCTGGGCAAAAAAGCGCCCAGCTTAAAATCGCGTAGTCAAACAAAGAAAAAAAAACTGTCGTTTCCCCCCAAGAGGTTAGGAACACAGAAAATTAAATTATAAAAATGCCAATGAGCATAAAATAAGGCTTCGATCTCGTAGTCAGGAAAAGACTGAACCCCAATAGGTAAGGAACACAGAAAGTAAAATTATGTAAATGCAAATGAGCATAAAATAAGGCTGCGATCTGGGCAAAAAAGAGCCCAGTTTAAAATCGTTGCTTTCTATGGTATGAATAAATAACATATGAAACTATAAAAAATAAAATTATAAAGGTGTTGGCGTATCCGAGGCCATGGGAAAATTTAAAAAACATCAGCCAAAGCAGCAGTGAGCACCCCAGCAAAAGCAAAATTAGTTACAGCAGCAGTGAGCACCCCAAGCAGAAGTAACATCCGAGCGACAGCAACATCAGGAGCAACAGCAGCCAAAGCAACAATGGGAACAAAAGCATCGGCAGCAGCAGCAGTCATCGGCAAGTTTTCAGTTTGTTTTCATGATCTACCTTGGCACAGTCGTGGTCGGTGATTGTAACAGTGCCCTTTACCCCTGAAGAAGCGTCAGACTTGGTCTTCATGCTCTTCAGTTCCACACTCCTAAACAATTATTATTAGGCGTTAAATAGTTCAACGCTGGAAATGCGACCTGCATCACTTTCTATTCTTAAGGGGGCATGCGCACTTGTAAATTTCAAAAAACCGAATTTTTTTTTGCATTTTCTTAAATGCAATATATAATGCATATATTTGTAAATGTGTTCACAAAATTTTAAAATGATCCGGTAAAATTCGTTGAGATATAGATGTTTAAATAATATAATAATAATAATAATAGTAATAAATAAATAAATAGATGTTTAAAGGTAGGGGCGCCCGGTTTATGTAATAGGGAGTTGAAACTTTAAACACGTTTTTCTCAAAACTACGTTTTTGAAACTAGTGACCCGATTGTCTTGAAATTTGGCATGCTTTTTTAATACATAATAATCTAGTACTTAATCGAAGGATAGATTTTTTTATGCAAAACTTTTTTTTTTCAGCTGAAAAACTACCGCTTTTTTTAACGAAAAACGATTGTTCAACTTTGATAGGTCGCCATTTTGTCAAATACTTTTTTTTTTAATATCCATCGATTAAGTACTAGATAAACTTTCAATAAATAGAAATCCGTTTAATTTTTTGATTTCCGACGATCCAGATTTCCACAGTCTTGGTCACCGCGAACCGTGTTTTTCAGACGGACCTCACTTCGACGGGGCATAACTTTGAAACTGCTCAATATTTTCTACTTTTTTTCAAATTTAAGTTAAAATGTTGTTCTTTCACATAATAAAGCGATATTTTAAAAAAACTCAATAGTTTACGAGAAAAAAATTAGGGAAAAATGTCTATTTTTTGGCGCTCTAACTGCGCATGCCCCCTTAAATCCTTGGATGAATTTTTCAGCATCTGGGCCACCACTGCAGCGGCAGTTGGATTTTAAGCGGCACCCGCTTGGGCATCTCCAAAAGCCCCCGCACCCATAGGCACGGCCACCTCCTCCGATGTATAGCTTGACTGAGCGACATCGCTACTGTTAGAGTGGTTCTGTTGCTGCTCAAGATTGCGTTGCTCCTTTTTTAGAGTCTCCAACTTCTGTTTGAGCTCCTCGAAACGCTTCTCTAATTGCACCTTATCGTTATAGGCCTTGGTGCGATCCATCACCGGCTTGGAGGCTTGCAGGGTGCTTTCGTTCAGTTTTTTCTTGAGCGACCACCGAAGTCTGCTTCAGTTTCTTCTCGTTCTCCGGAGTTTAGTCTAAGGAACGCTCCAACTCCAACCACTGGTCCTGCACATTAAGCATTCGCTCGTCCTTCTGGGCGATTTGCTCCTTCAGATTATATGTGGTAAGACGGAACAACGAGGCAAAGAGATTAGCAATTCTGTTTCCATTGAAGCACAGATTGTTGAAAGTTCCTTAGTAAACCATAGTGATGTAGATGACGTTTGGACGAAGATTATGGCAATAATAACTTCATTAAATAACTTCACTGATACTGAATGGAAAATTCTAGTTCATATGCGTAAAAAACTGTCTGATACTAATGAAATCAATTTTTTTAAAGCACTTTTGTTTGTTCTAGAGGAGTGTCAATAGTGAAGGATACTGAAAGCTGCTAGGGTGAATGGCTCCTCAGGAATCGGTATCGGAAAAGTACGTGTACGTTTACGAGGAAGTGTCATTTGAGAAGATCAGGTCGACTGCCCCAGGTGTTTACAAAGGGGTTGATTTTACAAAGCACCAAGTCTGTTAAGCCTTCAGTAAAATCATTTTGCGAATTCGGAAACACAGGGAGCTTGTGAGCTAAGTAATGAGAGGCAAGTAAAGGTCTCCTAGGACTTATATATGATCACGACAATTATAATACTAAATTAATGGCAGAAAGATGAGAGAAATCAGTAGTGAATATAAGTCGAGAGTATATAAGTCGGAACGGCCGGGATCGGTCAACTATATCCTATAGCTGCCATATGCATATCAGATGGATCGGAAATGCGTTAACTTTTTGTTTTTTAAGTTAGAGGGGGACTTTCCACACATGTGATATTTGGCCAAAATATCTTATGCACAAAATTTCATAAGGATCGGCTATATCTATATAGCCGACTATATCTTATAGCTGTCATAGATCGATCGAAATTGGCATAACTTTGGTGTTTTTTAAGCTAGAATGATGTCTTTCTATGGACAGCCGACTATATCTTATAGACGCCATATAACTGAACGGTCGGAAATGACACAAACCTTAACTGCAAGGGTATATCAACTTCGGCTCCGCCCGAAGTTAGCTTTCCTTTCATGTTTTAAAATGAGTTTCGTGCAAAAAAAAGAATGGTGCTCCATTATATTACAGTAAGAGGTATTTTGTATTCGTATTGATTTTCTTATTCTACCTTATCAGACTATTTAACAGAATAGTGTCCATTACCGGGGCTAAAAAATCTAGGGGCTGTGTTGTGCGGTACGGACGTGAAACAATTTTTCGCCGAGCAGCTAAATCCTCCCGCCCACTCCAACGTACGCGCGGAGTCTGTTGTGTGTTTTAATGTATGTGGGTTGGAGATTTGTTTGAGTTTGATCTTAAAGTCATTGGTGTTTGTTCTTGGTTATTGGAACGAAGTTTCTTATGGCGTGGTATGAGTTTGTCGGAGGAGGGCTAGCCGAGAAAAACCGTAATGTAACGTTAAACGGCTCTCCGTCTTCTTCTCCTTCATAGAGTGAGAGGATATAACTATATCTCCTTACACTCTCTTTCTGTCTCTTATTATATCTTTTTTAAGGATATGCGACAGATGTTTTTGAAATTTTAATTCATATCTTCAGTTTTCTTTGTCAATCTCTATTTTTATACCCTTGCAGAGGGTATTATAATTTTGGTCTGTTTCTACGCAAACTAGTCTCTCAGTTTTAAAGCTATCGAGTTCAAACTTTGCACACATCCTTCTTTCCTTTGCAGGCAGTATATAAGTCAGAACGGCCGGGATCGGTCGACTATATCCTATAGCTGCCATATAACTGATTGATGGGAAATGCAATAACTTTGGTGTTTTTGAAGTCAGAGGGTTGGGACTTTTCACACATGTTATATTTGACCAAAATATCTTATGTACAAAATGTCATAAGGATCGGCCGACTATATCTAATATCTGTCATAGAACGATCGGAATTGGCATAACTTTGTTGTTTTTTAAGTTAGAAGGATGGGACTTGGTACAGATTCCATATTCGAAAAAATAATCTGAATCCGAATTTCATAAGGATCTGTCGACTATATCCTATAGCTGCCATATAACTGAACGATCGGAATTGGCATAACTTTGTTTTCTTTTAAGCTAATGGGACTTTGATGGGACTTTCTACGGATTCCATTTTGAACAATCTTATTTGTTCTGCCAAATTTCATCAGGATCGGCCGACTATATCCTATAGCGGCCATATGACTGAACGATCGGAAATCGGCTCCGCCCGAAGTAAGCTTTGCTTTCTTGCTTTATGCTAGAATTATGAAACTCTCCACGGATTTTATTTTGAGCAATTTATGTCCATCTGCGAAATTTTATAAGGATCGGCAGACTAAGTTTAACAATTTGGACCATTCCTTTGCGAGCACCATCTTTTGGTGGTCTTTTCGCAAAATGCTCCTAGTACCAATCATAGCCATGGCTCCTTTAACATTTGAAAAATTCAACACTGAAGTTGATGTAATTTAGGCAATTACCAATTCACGCCCTGTTACTCTCATGTCGTCAGACGCTACTGAGGAATCAGCTCCAACACCAAAATATTTCGTGACTGTCAAGCCGTTAGATTCTCCTCCCCAGACCATATTATGGACCGGACAGTTTTTGAAACATGGCAAAACTATCGAGAAGGGGCAAGACAACGAGGAATTTCATTAACAGCTGCGTACGAATTGACAGAATAGAACAGAATAAAACTCACAAGAATACTGGTGAGACCATCTCAACCAAATTCAGTATCATTTAACACCCGACGACCGGGGACGGGTCCGTCAGGGGGAACCACCCGCAGGATCAGTAACCTAAGCTCAATCTGCACACACCCCACCCGAGGCCAGTCATTGGTAGCAGGATCTCAACAGGATCATCTCTAATCTCGTGTTTTGACAACGACTTCTGGACCTACCGTTACTTCAGCAGTTTAAGATCGAATGGCTGCATAACGCTCTACGGATGAACATTTAGTGACTCCAAAGAGATGCCTTTTTTGACTCACAACCTGAACAGAAGCTGCACGAAATATTAAAATTCTATCTTATTAAAAGTATCTTATAGCTTTCATATAACTGATTAGTCGGAAATGCCACAACTTTGGTTTTTTTTTAAGTTAGAGGGTTCGGACCTTCCACATATTTCATTTTTGGCCAACATATCTTATCTATTTCATAAGGATCCGCCGACTATATCTTATAGCTGCCATGTAACTGAAAGAGATAATTTATTTGAGTTTGAAATTCTTAGAAGATTATTATATAATAATAATATTAGCTGCTACCTAACTGCAAGGGAATATCAACATCGGAGAACCTCAACTCTTATCCTCATTTCTTATCGGAGAACCTCAACGCTCTCCCAGGATGAGGAGAGCACACCTCTCCTCATACTGACCTCAGCGAGCCACGCCTAACTCAGAGTGGCCTATAGGACAATCCAGAATAACATTAGTCAGGACTTCAAAAGGTTTCAACTACTACTTCTGGGCCTACAATTACTCCGGTGTAACATACAACACAAAACACACAAGCTATGGTATCCTAATCAGAACAATTGTTGGATTCATTGTGCTGCAGGAACAATTTCTATAAACTTTCTATTATTATGATAATAATTTGTGCCTAACTGTACATTTATTAATTATCAAATCTGTGAGGATGGAATATATGAATATACGTGCACAGCTCGATCTCTTTTAAGGCGGTATCCAATGATTCCGGTTGAGCATCAGGAGAGGCCCACGACACAGTGACCGAGCAAAACCCAAGACGAGGTTGGTAGCCTTCTAACATCAGGTGAGAGAAATTAGGGATATAACCAACAAGGAATATAGCTTTAGGGTAGCAAGAAAACGAGACAAAAATGTGAATTAAAAAAAACCCAGAAGAAAATTAAAATAAAACCCCTTCCTCTCTTTATTTTAAAGCGGACGGACGTATTACTTTAAATATTCCGGTGTTTATTTTAATTTAAATTTATAAAAAAAAAATTTTGCATTTTATACACCCGTATTCCGCGTATTATATATTCCGTATTATATATCGTATTATTATATATTTCACGTAGGTCTGGTCTCCACTAAAAGTGGATTTAACGAGGTGATTAGCGGTTTTCGTAAAATTAAAGACCAACTCTGTGCGCTCGATACACAGTTTAGTAGTCTTCTACTTCTAAATGAGTATCCAAAGCGTAAGAAATCCTCTTTTAATGGTGTGCTTGTGGCGAATAATCTTCAGCCTACTCAACCGACAATTATGCAGCCGCTTATATCTCTGGCCACCCCAAGGGCCGGACCTGAAAAAAATTCGGCTTCCGAATATCTCAAAATAAATGAGCATTTGTCTGATGTGTCCTTTGTGGAATCGCTTCAAGCATCGATCGCATCCCAGACCCAATAATTCAAAACCCCTTACAGGGTAATCAACCGTCCCAACCTCCGGTACGAACTGATGCCGCAGAATAGTTACGGCGGCACCAAACTCTTGCAGGTGATCCCACTATCGAAACACATTTTTTTTCACGGCTTGCCAATGATAATTCTGAGATTGCCAGCTTTCGGCCAAAGAACAATTTCGTTCAAGGACATCAGCCAAAAAAAACATTACCAAACCTGTGGGTGTAAAACTCCTACATGTTACGGCCACTGACCAACCTTCCACCTCATCATCCTCAGTTTCAAATAACTAATGTCTTCACTAACAATTACCTATCAGAATACTAGAGGGTTACGTAGTAAGCTTCCAAAACTGTATTCTGATATTCTTTCTTTGAATCTCACAATATAGTCATTACAGAAACTTGGTTAAAGGCGGAGATCTTAAATTCCGAAGTTTTTCCTTGTACTACTAACCTTGTTTTTCCTTGATAGAACTAAGCGAAGAGGAGGAAGAGTGTTAATTTCTGTAGACTCCAAATTCGCTTCTGAAGATATAAAATCACAAGAGTTTGGTGACATCGAATTTCTTTGCATTAAAATCATTTTGTCCGGTCAATCTTTGTATGTTACCTGTACTTACATACCACCTGTTTATCGAGATTATTTTATCTCGTCGCGAAAAACGAAAGGAAAAATTGGTGGCTGTAAAAATAATTAAACTTGCGAAAAAAACGACCGAAAACAAAAATGCGTGCACTCTTCGACGTTATAAATTCGGTTATATTCATATTAACAAAACCTTAAGCCTAGCTTATCTAGTGCGGCGAAGCGGGGCGAATTCATGGGAGAGCGCAAGTGAGAGCTTCACTTGCGCTCCCGCTCCGCCCTAAACTAACTTATACTAGACTTCATACAATTCCACTTATTATCTACATCTAATTATACACCGGCCCCGTTGAAGGCCTTCCTTAGGCTTCAACAATTGGCAGCCTTGCCAGCTTGTGGACTGCTCTCCGAAACAATGCTCCTCTACTCGTCCTGACGTCGGCGACCCTGACCCTTCCGTCCGCGCCGGCGTGAGTCTCGACGACCCTGGCGGTGATCCACTGCTGGGGCGGCTGGTTGTCCTCGGCGACCAGCACCAGATCGCCCTTCCTGGCGTCCTCCTGCTCCCGCTGCCACTGCGACCGCGCCTGTAGGCCCAAGACGTACTCCCGGGACCAACGCTGCCAAAACATTTGCTTGATTGACGAGACAAGCCGCCATCGCCGCAAGCACGTTAGACCCTGCTGGTCCGGGGTCCGCGGTGCTGGTGGGGCGATGAGCGGCCNCCTGTTCTCCAGAGACAATATGTACAATTCATGGATCAATACGAGGAATTAGGGCATATGACTAGATTAACAACCAAACAATTAACATGAAACAATTATGTCATTCCACATCATTGTGTGCTAAAACCTGGCAGGTCCTTCAGCAAGGACTACAAGTGGAAGGAGTTAAAATAGTTTCTTACGGATTGGACCGATTGGACCTGAGCATCTGGCCCAGGGTGCTGCTGCACTTCGACAGGGTTGTTACGTAGATGACAGTCTCACCGGAGATCACACCATAAGTGAAGCACTAAGTAAAAGGGATCAACTAATAAACCTGTTGGGAGAAGCGAGTAAAAACGGCAAAGATAAGAATGCAACAATTAAGGGAGCTGAAGATCGACTGAGACACGGAACTGGGCCCAGAACTCACCCATCAATGGCAACCATTCAGACATTATAGACAACAATAAGAATTCCAAGATGTGCCCTCCCGGCAGATACATCCGAAGGCATTCAATTACATGTGTTTGCAGATGCATCAGAAGCAGCATATGGGGCAGTGGCATATTTACGAGCAAGAAATAAGACAGGCAATATTGTCACACGATTCCTATGTTCAAAGGCACGGGTAGCCCCGTGCGATAAATTTATGGTCAGACTCTGAGATTGCATTAAAATGGATTAAAGCCACTGCTTCCTCATTCCAAACGTTTGTAACGAACCGGGTCGCCCAGATTCAAGAACTCGCCCAGATTCAAGAACTGACAAACCCAGAATGGTGGAGACATGTGGCATCAACGGATAATCCTGCATAAATTTTCTCCAAAGGATGCACGGCAGCACAATTAAGAGATTCAAAACTTTGATACACCGTAGCATCGTTTTTGATGCAAGATCCAGAGTCCTGGCCAAGGTTCCAATCAGCGAGAACAAACAATGCAAACGAAGATCAAGAAAGAAAGAAAGAGACGGTGTGCAAACTAGCCATTAAATCAGAAGAATGGATAGAAAAAATCAACCATCATGGATACGATGTTGCAAATGATAGGAAGAATTCATTTTTCATTAGGCGATTCATTTTTAATTGCCACAAGCCAGAAAAGAAGAGGACTGGACCATTGTCACCAGTAGAATTGAATGAGGCGTTAGGAGTGGTAATTCGGGAAATACAGTTCCAGCAATTCCAATCATCCATTTTGCAACTCAAGAAGACGAGAACTGTCGGGGCAATCGATCCATTACGAACACTAGATCCGTTCATATACACGGACCGAATATTTTGAGTAGGGGGACGTCTACAAAACGACCACGCGACCAAGTTTGTTGGAGCCTACAACGAATTATCAGAAATAAAGAAAGCAATGTTCGCCGATGAGGCACGAGCGATTATAAATAAGACCTGCGCGAATCTGAGCATAGAATTCAACATTTTACCACCTCGGGCACCCCATTTCGGAGGCCTGTGAGAAGCCGCAGTAAAATCAGCAAAACATTTACTAAAACGAACGCTATATACCGCCACACTAACCCACAAAGAACTTGAAACCATAGTGATCGACATTGAAGCAATGCTAAATTCTCGCCCGTTGACATCTGTCTCTTTCAGCTCAAGAGATCTCACGGCATTAACCCCAGGGCATTTCCTGATCGGGGAACCAACTAACCCCTCGGACGCATCATAGCAGTCCATTCTTGAAGGGACGGCGAGATCAGAGTTGCAGAAATACGAACAACAACCGGCAGTATAACACGTGCCATAAACCGACTGGCGGTGCTACCAATTAACAATAGCAAGGAGGAATCCAATCAATAAATAAAAAAATACCCGGACTATCACTGTCTACCTCCCCACTACCAGAAAGGACGGCCGTTAACCCTGTTGTCATCACTCCGATCAACAACGTGACCGGGACCATCATAGAGGCCACCGATCGGATATCAATCAAATCCGCCGAGTGGACGCTCATCACATTCTTTGATCTTAGTCAATTGGCAGGAGAGATCGAGACAGTCAAGCAAGGTATACGATCTATAAAACAATGGTGCCCAACAGCATACGAAGCCTGCCCCACGATCATACACACGTTGCAACAGGAAGTGGCGGAAATCCAAGATGCCGATCAGTTAATGCATCATCAACGACAAATACGCGGACCACTGAACATCGTTGGAAATATCGCGAATGGCCTCTTCGGAGAACTAGATGATCAATATGCCAAACGGATGGAGGAAATTATTGGTAAACTAAGAGCCCAAGAAGGTATAAGTCATTAAATAGTGGAGAACCAAACTTTAATCCTGGATACCACTATCAACATTATTAGAAGGTCAACAATCGAAACTCAGAAGAGGATGCAGGAATTAGAAGCTAGTCTGTCCAGAATGGGAAACTATGCATTCAGACGGTATCTTCCACACGCAGTCTCAGAGTTGGTCGTCGTAGCAAGCCGCATTCGCCGAGTCCAGGATGCTGTGTTGAATCACTAACCATACAACATATAGACTTCTCATTTCATACAATGAAAATGGACGCAAAAATTTCTTGCGACAGGCCCCGGAATCCCCAGAGAGCCTCCGGGTACACTCGTGACCACTCGGGTACAAGAAACCAAGGACTTGATGATATTCCATACGAGCATTCCGTTGGACGCAGAAGACGAATTTACGGTATATCGGATGGAGCCAATCCCACAAATAACTAGAGAATGCCTGGTGATAACAAAGACAGAAACAAGATATTTGGCAACCCACGGCAATCATCGACTTTAAACCTGCCCTAAATTTTTGGACATGACTCCGAGTGAAATGACACAAAGAACAACAAGGATGAACGCCTGCAAAAACTGTTTATCCGTATACCATACAATCAATTCATGCAAATCTAGGTTCTCATGCTGCATCATACATCTACGCGAACAAACGCATCCACAACCAGCCAACTTATAACACCATATGTATTACTAGCGACAACCCAAGTGGAAGTCCAAGGTCCTACCGAAGCACGACACAAATGCCGCGCAGTATTCGATTCCGGACCACAAGTGAATTTAATTTCTGTGAAACTGGCAGATAAACTCGAAGTTCAATCAGCACCAACCGACATTACCATAAAGGGCATATGAGGCACAAAACGAGCGAACTCCCGAGCAGTATTAAACATGTTTTCATTATCTTCTAATTTAATGCAAGAACAAAGAATCGAAAGCCGGCTCGAACAGTTTTGGAAGTTAGACACCCTCGAAGGAAACCAAAAAGCCCTTACCACGGACGAAAAGTGATGCGAACAGCATTTCATGAAAATAATCGAAAATAGGGCAGATAAAAGATTAAGTGTGCGGCTACCATTTAAGGAAGATCCATTTAAGAAACATTGGAAAATACCCTTCCAATAGCATATCGGTGTTTCTACGCGTTGGAAAAGAGACTTCAACTGGACCCTGTTCTCCAGAGACAATATGTACAATTCATGGATCAATACGAGGAATTAGGGCATATGACTAGATTAACAACCAAACAATTAACATGAAACAATTATGTCATTCCACATCATTGTGTGCTAAAACCTGGCAGGTCCTTCAGCAAGGACTACAAGTGGAAGGAGTTTAAATAATTTCTTACGGATTGGAACGATTGGACCTGAGCATCTGGCCCAGGGTGCTGCTGCACTTCGACAGGGATGTTACGTAGATGACAGTCTCACCGGAGCTCACACCATAAGTGAAGCACTAAGTAAAAGGGATCAACTAATAAACCTGTTGGGAGAAGCGAGTAAAAACGGCAAAGATAAGAATGCAACAATTAAGGGAGCTGAAGATCGACTGGGACACGGAACTGGGCCCAGAACTCACCCATCAATGGCAACCATTCAGACATTATAGACAACAATAAGAATTCCAAGATGTGCCCTCCCGGCAGATACATCCGAAGGCGTTAAATTACATGTGTTTGCAGATGCATCAGAAGCAGCATATGGGGCAGTGGCATATTTACGAGCAAGAAATAAGACAGGCAATATTGTCACACGATTCCTATGTTCAAAGGCACGGGTAGCCCCGTGCGATAAATTTATGGTCAGACTCTGAGATTGCATTAAAATGGATTAAAGCCACTGCTTCCTCATTCCAAACGTTTGTAACGAACCGGGTCGCCCAGATTCAAGAACTCGCCCAGATTCAAGAACTGACACACCCAGAATGGTGGAGACATGTGGCATCAACGGATAATCCTGCATAAATTTTCTCCAAAGGGTGCACGGCACAATTAAGAGATTCAAAACTTTGATACACCGGAGCATCGTTTTTGATGCAAGATCCAGAGTCCTGGCCAAGGTTCCAATCAGCGAGAACAAACAATGCAAACGAAGATCAAGAAAGAAAGAAAGAGACGGTGTGCAAACTAGCCATTAAATCAGAAGAATGGATAGAAAAAATCAACCATCATGGATACGATGTTGCAAATGATAGGAAGAATTCATTTTTCATTAGGCGATTCATTTTTAATTGCCACAAGCCAGAAAAGAAGAGGACTGGACCATTGTCACCAGTAGAATTGAATGAGGCGTTAGGAGTGGTAATTCGGGAAATACAGTTCCAGCAATTCCAATCATCCATTTTGCAACTCAAGAAGACGAGAACTGTCGGGGCAATCGATCCATTACGAACACTAGATCCGTTCATATACACGGACCGAATATTTTGAGTAGGGGGACGTCTACAAAACGACCACGCGACCAAGTTTGTTGGAGCCTACAACGAATTATCAGAAATAAAGAAAGCAATGTTCGCCGATGAGGCACGAGCGATTATAAATAAGACCTGCGCGAATCTGAGCATAGAATTCAAAATTTTACCACCTCGGGCACCCCATTTCGGAGGCCTGTGAGAAGCCGCAGTAAAATCAGCAAAACATTTACTAAAACGAACGCTATATACCGCCACACTAACCCACAAAGAACTTGAAACCATAGTGATCGACATTGAAGCAATGCTAAATTCTCGCCCGTTGACATCTGTCTCTTTCAGCTCAAGAGATCTCACGGCATTAACCCCAGGGCATTTCCTGATCGGGGAACCAACTAACCCCTCGGACGCATCATAGCAGTCCATTCTTGAAGGGACGGCGAGATCAGAGTTGCAGAAATACGAACAACAACCGGCAGTATAACACGTGCCATAAACCGACTGGCGGTGCTACCAATTAACAATAGCAAGGAGGAATCCAATCAATAAATAAAAAAATACCCGGACTATCACTGTCTACCTCCCCACTACCAGAAAGGACGGCCGTTAACCCTGTTGTCATCACTCCGATCAACAACGTGACCGGGACCATCATAGAGGCCACCGATCGGATATCAATCAAATCCACCGAGTGGACGCTCATCACATTCTTTAACCTTAGTCAATTGGCAGGAGAGATCGAGACAGTCAAGCAAGGTATACGATCTATAAAACAATGGTGCCCAACAGCATACGAAGCCTGCCCCACGATCATACACACGTTGCAACAGGAAGTGGCGGAAATCCAAGATGCCGATCAGTTATTGCATGATCAACGACAATTACGCGGACCTGTGATTGGGTTCAACTGACAGAACAGAATTCTCGGATCTTTGGGACCACGAAGGCAATAACAATGACATAAGTATGCTTGGCCGAAAAGGATCAAATCATCATCGAAGGCGTAGGCAAACTGACAATCAGGCATGATTGTGTGATCCAAATCACGTTATTGGGACAAGCGCAATTCAACTCGTCAGGAACACTAAAGATGTCAGGGAGTTATGTACACGAGTGGGCTTCACTGAAAAAGATAAAGACAACAGAAGGGCAATTGAAGTCAACACTGGACCAGCTAGACCAACTACATGCAGGGATTAAAAACATGGACGAAGCAAGCGCGGTGTGCCAGGAAAGATACCCCAACAACCCTTCACCGAGAAGAGAAAGATGGAGCGGATGCCTGGAGGATAGGATGTCCATAGCCATAACTGGACCCTTGGAGGAATGGGAGAGCGAGCGGGACAAAAGGTTTATCGAGGAGGAGCTAGCGGCAATTACAAACCAGAACGGTTGTTCGAACATAACGCAGCATAGGATCACGATGAAGGACGACATCCCAATAAAGCAGGGGGAGATCATTGAAAAGGTAGATGAGCTGCTGGAAAAGGGATGCATAAAGCCTTCAAATAGCGCTTACAGCTCACCCATCATCATGGTAAAGAAAAAGGTAAAGAATAAACTGTATACTGGAACAATTGAGGGATGCAAAATTTTTAAGCAGCCTCGACCTAAAAGATGGCTATTGGCATATCCCACTGGAGGAAGGGAACAGAAAATACACGGCCTTTACGGTACCAGGGAAAGGTCTGTACCAGTGGAAGTTGATTGGGATGACGTCGTGGTATCGTCGATTCGTCCCAGACTTCGCAGGGGTCACAAAACCGTTAAACGATCTCCTATGAAAGGGAACAAAGTGGGAGTGGACGGCAAGACACCAAGAGGCGTTTGATAAGCTAAAGTCGTGGTTAGCAGAGGATCCAGTGCTGGCATGCCCGGATTTCTCGAAGAAGTTTGCGCTGCAAACAGACGCCAGCGACTACGGCGTGGGTGAAGTTCTGAAGGGCGAGCGAGTGGTTGCTTACTCCAGTCGAACGCTGATAGGCGCGGAGAAAAATTACTCGGCAACTGAGAAAGAGTGCCTAGCAATAATATGGGCAATTCGACGACTGAGACTATACCTGGATGATCACGGATCATATGGCGCTGATATGGCTGAATAATATAGAGATCCAATGGAAGGATCGCCAGATGGGTCTTCGAGTTGCAAAAGTATTATTATGTTATCAGCTACAGAAAAGGTAAGCTGAATGTAGTTGCAGATGCACTTTCAGCCGATGGAAGAAAAGTTGAGGAGTGCCATAGCAAGCTAAACGCACTAAAAAGGAAAATACGAGTGTACAATTAATGTAGAAGATTAAGTTTTGAATTGTAGTGAAGTCTAGTGTAAGTTAGCATAGGGCGGAGCGAGAGCGCAAGAAAATGTCACTTGCGCTCTCCAGTGAATTCGCCCCGCTTCGCCGCAATAGATAAGCTAGGCTTAAGATCTTTTGGTTAAAATATAGCAAATTATAACGTAGAGTCGAACGCTTGTGTATTATTTTTCGTCGTTGTAAAAAATTATAGTAAATAGCCACTTTTAGTTTTTTTGAAAGTGTGAGGTAAACTAATCTCATTAAACATTTTGGCGCCCCCGGGTGGACTTGGTTTACTATAATTTATAAACAAAGCAACAAGTGACTGTGACACAAAGAATACAATTACAAAAAAAAAAAAAAAAAAAAAAAAAAAAAAAAAAAAAAAAAAAAAAAAAAAAAAAAAAAAAAAAAAAAAAAAAAAAAAAAAAAAAAAAAAAAAAAAAAAAAAAAAAAAAAAAAAAAAAAAAAAAAAAAAAAAAAAAAAAAAAAAAAAAAAAAAAAAAAAAAAAAAAAAAAAAAAAAAAAAAAAAAAAAAAAAAAAAAAAAAAAAAAAAAAAAAAAAAAAAAAAAAAAAAAAAAAAAAAAAAAAAAAAAAAAAAAAAAAAAAAAAAAAAAAAAAAAAAAAAAAAAAAAAAAAAAAAAAAAAAAAAAAAAAAAAAAAAAAAAAAAAAAAAAAAAAAAAAAAAAAAAAAAAAAAAAAAAAAAAAAAAAAAAAAAAAAAAAAAAAAAAAAAAAAAAAAAAAAAAAAAAAAAAAAAAAAAAAAAAAAAAAAAAAAAAAAAAAAAAAAAAAAAAAAAAAAAAAAAAAAAAAAAAAAAAAAAAAAAAAAAAAAAAAAAAAAAAAAAAAAAAAAAAAAAAAAAAAAAAAAAAAAAAAAAAAAAAAAAAAAAAAAAAAAAAAAAAAAAAAAAAAAAAAAAAAAAAAAAAAAAAAAAAAAAAAAAAAAAAAAAAAAAAAAAAAAAAAAAAAAAAAAAAAAAAAAAAAAAAAAAAAAAAAAAAAAAAAAAAAAAAAAAAAAAAAAAAAAAAAAAAAAAAAAAAAAAAAAAAAAAAAAAAAAAAAAAAAAAAAAAAAAAAAAAAAAAAAAAAAAAAAAAAAAAAAAAAAAAAAAAAAAAAAAAAAAAAAAAAAAAAAAAAAAAAAAAAAAAAAAAAAAAAAAAAAAAAAAAAAAAAAAAAAAAAAAAAAAAAAAAAAAAAAAAAAAAAAAAAAAAAAAAAAAAAAAAAAAAAAAAAAAAAAAAAAAAAAAAAAAAAAAAAAAAAAAAAAAAAAAAAAAAAAAAAAAAAAAAAAAAAAAAAAAAAAAAAAAAAAAAAAAAAAAAAAAAAAAAAAAAAAAAAAAAAAAAAAAAAAANTAATTAATTATTTTTCGATAATTATTTTCCTTGGTAAAAAATTAAAAAATGTATTTTATTATTATAAAAAATAAAAAATTATAATTCACAGAATTACTTTAAAATGAAATGTTAATTAAAAGTAATTTATTAAATTAATTAATCATAATTGTTTCTTTTTTTTTAAGTAAAATTAAAATCAAAACTTATTCGAATTTATTTATTGAAAAAAATTTTTTTTTTCTTAAAATTTTAATAATTTTTAAATATTTAAATTGCATCGAAGTCGCTTCTTTTTAGAAAATAAATAATTTTATAGAATGGAGAGTAATAAACCCATACTTAATTTCACGACCCTTCATGATTTAAAAAAAGATTAAATGTTAAAGTAAAAAGCATTCGCCGGTTAGAGGGACGTTTGGAAGCTGGATCACTTCCTCTAGAAAAGACCAAGCTAGAATGTAGGCTTCAGGTTTTCGATGAGACAATTTCTAAAGCAAATGAGTTGCAAGACCAGATCGAGCAGTTAGACGAAATGGATGACTTTGAAGCCGAGTTGGACGAATTAACAATCACAACCAAGGCAAGGATTATTTCCTTTTATAATGCCTTCAGTACAGTTGAGGACTCCCGCCCAGCTACTGCAATTTCTGCCAACTCGAGCTAGATTTCCCAGTTTAGCATTACCAAAATTCTGTGGAAATTATTCGGAGTTCAAAAATTCGAACCTTGGGACAAAAAGATATGAACATTCCTGTTAATCAGAAATTTAATCATTTAATTTCTTGCCTCTCTGGTGAAGCCTTAGGAACTTTCAAGGCATTCCAGGTCACCGAGAGTAATTACGACAAAGCTATCGCTAGTCTAAAAAGAGTTTATGATAACGAATGTCTCATCTTTGCGAACCAAATACGTCAACTGTTCAGCCTTCCGAAAATTTCCCAGCCGCCTGCGTCGTCGTTGAGGGGTCTCATCGACACTGTGTCATCGATTTATAGATCATTATTATCCATAGGAGATGACACTAAAATTGCAAATTCTATGATTATATATTTATTATTGAGTAGAGTGTCCAGTGACCAGGCAAAAATGGGAAGAATCACTGGATTATGAGGAATTGCCGTTGTGGTCCGATTTCGAAAAAATACTAAATCGTAGATACCAGCATCTGTCCGTTGAAGAGACTGGCAAACCAAAACAAGAAAAAACTGGGTTTAGCAAGGAACTTAATAGAAGTTCATTGGCTTGCTCCTCTGCTAACGCCAAACCAGCTTGCAGTTATTGTAACGCTAACAACCATTTTTGGCCCAGTGCAGTCCGTTCGCTCGCCTTGCTGTAATGCAAAGGTTTGATTTTGTTAAGTCAGCCTCCCTATGTTTGAATTGTCTGCGAAAAGGTCACACGGTATCGAAGTGCAAATCGATCAGGTGTCAAATCTGTAAACGATCGCAACATAAACTTCTGCAGCGATTTACAGTGACTGAAAATAACAGCGTTACCACCACCCACACAAAATCCTCCTCCAGCGTTCACGAATGATGGCCCTTCTACTTCACATGCTTTGCATGCGTCGTCTGTAGAAAGGGTTTTGTTAGCAACGTCGATCGTAAGCCTTCGAACAAAAAATGGTGAGCACATATTGGCCCGAGCATTACTTGACTCAGGGTCACAAATGCATTTTATTACAGAGGATCTTGCGCAACGCTTACAGATCCGTAGGGAGGAATCGTGCATCAACTTGCTTGGAATTGGTCAAACTAATTCACAAGTTAAGAAAAAGATACACACCGTGGTGAAGTCGAGAGTCAATGGTAGCGAGTTTCCGTTCGACTTTTGGGTTTTGAAAACAATTTCAGGCTATCACCCTGACCGGTCAGTGAACGTGAAAGCTTGGACCCTAACAAAGAACTTGCCATTAGCAGACCCATATTTTTACAAACCTCAGCGGATAGATATGCTAATTGGAGCTGAGTCAATTTTCGAACTGTTGTCCATTGGCCAAATAAAGCAAGGTCCGAACCATCCCATCCCTTCAAAAAACTCTCCTTGGGTGGATAGTATCGGGAAAATATCTGGCAAATTCCTCAACTCCTCAACAGCCGGTCTCTAGCCTGAATTGCCAAGAAGAAATATTAGAGTCAATAGACAAAAACTTGAAAAAATTCTGGTCGTTGGAAGAAGTTCCATCTTCTAAAAAGATGTTGTCGCCAGAACAAGAGCTATGTGAGGAACATTATCGGAAGACTACAAGAATACTGCCTTCAGGTCGATTTGAAGTTAAACTTCCATTTAAGTCGGATCCAAGCGTCGCTCGAGAGAAGATTATCTCAAGATGCGAGCTTAAAGAAAATGTATTTGGAATTTATGGAAGAAAACGAATCCCTAGGTCATATGTCCCCTGCAATTAATGACGTTCTTGCTTCTCCACACTACGTTATACCCCACCAGTGTATTTTACAGCCTGAAAGTACAACGACCAAACTACGAGTTGTTTTTGATGCGTCCTGCAAGACATCCACACAGAAGTTTTTAAATGAGTTGTTGATGGTGGGTCCAACAATTTAGGAAGAGCTTTACTCAACTCTTCTTAAATTTCGGCTAAGCAAATTCGCTCTGGTAGCCGACATAAAAGAGATGTATTGTCAAGTGATGGTAAATGAAGCAGATCGACGATACCAGTTGATAGTGTGGAGAAAAGATCCGTCTGAGTCCTTGAAATTGTGCAAGCTCAACACCGTTACTTATAGCACTGCACCAGCCCCATTCCTGGCCATAAGGTGTTTGAAGAGGTTGAGTGAATCCGCGAAAAACACATTCCCTCGAGCTGCTAAAGTTATTGGATCTGACTTTTACGTCGGAGACATGTTAACGGGTGCTGGTTGCGTGGAGGAGCTAAAGACAATTAAGTCTGAAGTAACTCAGGTTCATCAAAACGATAGGTTTGAATTGAGTAAGTGGTTTTCAAACTTGCCTGAAGTTACTGCATCCGAGAGCACGGTTAAGCCAATAACACTTTCGGACTCAAAGCTGACAAAAACATTAGGAATCGTTTGGGTTCCTAAAAATGACGTGTTTAAATTCGAAATTGATATGTCAGTCGTGGGTCAAAGGGCGACTAAGCGGAATATTCTTTCGGTGACATCAAAGCTTTTCGACCCCCTTGGCTTATTAAGCCCAATCCTTATTAAAGGAAATATCCTGTTGCAGGAACTTTGGCTAAATAAGCTAGATTGGGATGAGTCGATTCCACTGCACTTGGAAACCGCGTGGAACAAAATTCAGCTTGCCTTGTCACAGTTAGAAGATATCTCAATACCGAGATTTGTGATGAGTGAGCCAATGTCACCAATTGAAATTCTTGCCTTCTCTGACGCATCGATGAGAGCCTATGGAGCCTACGTCTATATCCGTTGCAAATCCGCAGAAGGTAGTAAAGTCTCATTGTTGACTGCAAAGTCGAAAGTAGAGCCGCTCAAGACAAAGATGCTCCCCCGTCTTGAGTTCTGTGCCGCTCACCTTTTCGCGGACCTTTGTCGAAAAGTAAAACCTCCTATCAAAGCACCGATCGAACGAAGTGTATATTGGTCATATTCGGAAGTTTGTTTTCATTAGATTCGTTCCTATCCACCGTCGTTGTCAACGTTCGTATCAAATAGAGTTGCTGAGATTCAAGAGTGGTCAGAGGATAGCACGTGGCGGCATGTACCATCTAAACAAAACCCGGCAGATATTGTGTCAAGAGTTTCGCGCGGTTCCCACTGCATACGTACAGCCCACCTCCCGCCCAACCGACCGAGGGGCGCCTGCCGCATAACGTACGGCTTGAATCGCGGGAATAAATTCGAGTTAGTAAATAGAAGTTTAAATAGAAGGATTATAAAGAAAACGAGGAAGAATTAGTATGCTCTTGTAGGTAATTTAAGATGAAGTTTCATATTTAACAGGGATGAAAGAGAAATGATATGATACAGACCATTATAGTTCGAACATAAAATCCTAAGGGGATCATGCTGTGCATATGTCGATCTACAATGGCTTAAGAGTAATGGTCTAAAGTTTCTGGTCCTTCTATTCGGAACGTTAAACTGTAAGCGTGTTAGTAAGTGCTGGCTATCTACATCACCATTAATAAGGTTGTGTAGGAAAACGACACCCAGCATTGTTCTACGATTTGTTAAGGAGGGTAAGTTTATTAGTAGGAGTATACTATTATACGAAGGTAGGTGAAGATTTGCGTCCCAGTTAAGTCCTCTAAGAGCAAATAATAAGAAGTTCTTTTGTACGGATTCTATGCGGTCTTGATGAACACCATATTGGGGACACCAGACACATGAACCGTACTCCAGTATCGGACGGACCAAGGATATAAAAAAGCTTTTAGTAATATAAGGGTCGTTAAATTCTTTACCAAGATCATTAACCTGAGTTAATTTTTCTATGGCAATCCCAGAGAGATAGTACGAAGCTTGGTGAGGACTAATACGATAAAAAGACATAAGTTTGCATTTTGATCCATTAAGTATTAAGTCATTAGCTAAACACCATTTTTGAAAATTATCAAGATCGGACTGGAGTCTGTTTTGGGCAGACGGGAAGTTATATTGCAGACAAAGCTTAACATCGTCTGCGTACATTAGTACCAGCGCTTTCGTTAAGGATGGGGGCAAGTCATTTATAAAAAGAGTGAATAGTAATGGGCCAAGATGGCTTCCTTGAGGGACTCCAGATGTGGCACGGACTAAGCGGGAATGTTGATTTTTAAATAAGACTCTCTGTGTTCTTCCATTTAAATAGCTGGAGATCCACGTAATGAGGTCGGTTGAGAATCCCAAAAGATTTAGATTACTCAACAAGAGTGAGTGATTAACTGAATTAAATGCTTTACTAAAGCCATCTAAAACAAAGGATGTCAACTCCAATAAGTTAGTCGTGGTTGAGCGACACTTAATGAAACCATGCTGACATGGAGAAATTATTGATGAGCATAGGTGTTGCAAATGAGGAGTTATTAATTTTTCGAATAACTTTGGAATCGCTGACAATTTTGAGATGCCTCTGTCTGCCTCTGTCTTTTTGTGCAGAGGAATTCCTCTTTCATAATTATGAAAAATTCCTTCCATTTAAAGGGGAAAATCGAAGATTCCAAAGATAAGTTGAAAAGTTTTTGAAGGAGTAGACGTAAAGGAAACGATAGAATCATTCTGGTTCATAGGCCCATCGTTTTTAACGGAGCCGGAAGATAAGTGGCCAACGAGCCCCCGGTTTGATCCGTCTTCAGAGATTTTGCAGATGGAAGCAAAGAAGAATGCGGTCGGACTGACTGCAATGGTCTCTACCTCATATTTGTTGGAAGAGATAGAAGGAT
Source organism: Drosophila pandora (assembly GCA_021223865.1). NCBI lineage: Eukaryota > Metazoa > Arthropoda > Insecta > Diptera > Drosophilidae > Drosophila > Drosophila pandora. The sequence goes on from JAJJHT010011235.1 coordinate 216,139, forward strand.
TTTCCTCTCCCTTAAAACTGCTGCGAGTGTTCGTTTACATGGTCCACTTTATAAAGAAGTGTAAAAAATTAGTAGTTACTTCTGATAATGTACCTTCACCTGTCGAATATCAAGAACCTTGTAATAAAATTATCCAGATAGTCCAAGAGCACGAGTATCAAGAGGAAATTAAAAATTAAAATTAAGAGGAAATTAGCCCAAGCCTACAGAAGCTTAGTCCGTTTGTCCATGAAACCTCTCCGGCTGGTCTTACCTTTTCGTTGTTGCGGGTCAGAGGGCGACTAGCTAATGCTCCTTTTTCATACGATGCCAAGTTTCCAGTATTGTTGACGAAGCGCTCTTAATTTGTTCAGAGCGACGTCCGATACTTGCACGAGTCGAATTTTTATGTGGGTCCACAAGCACTGGTGAGTCTCTTGCGACAGCGCGTTTTAAATGCAAGCCTCATCTGATGACTCAAATCATGGGAGATTTACCCTTAGATCGAGTTCGTGCTCTCCGCCCATTTTCCAAATGTGGCGTGGATTTCTGTGGCCCTATTGAGACGACCTTGAAAATTCGTGGTAGGCCACCATGCAAGTCCTACATTGCCCTGTTTGTTTGTTTTTCGTCTAAAGCAGTACATTTAGAAGTAGTTTCCGATTTGTCAACTGATTCCTTTCTATTGGCTTTTCAAATGTTCGTTGGGTGCCGAGGATGTCCGCAGATTGTGCACGGACAAGCTGCAGCAATACGCATCGAGAAAAGAATGCGTATTTGCATTCATACCGCCGCGGGCTCCGCACTTCGGCGGACTATGGGAGGCAGGTGTGAAGTCTGCAAAGCACCTACTCCTACGAGCGGTGGGCAGCGCGAAGTTGACCGTCCTCGTTGGAGTCGAGGCCGTCTTGAAATCGAGGCCCCTGGGCGCCCTTAGTCAGGACCCAAGCGACGGCGAGGCGTTGACTCCCGCCCTACCAGCACCGTGGACCCCGGACCAGCAGGGTCTAACGTGCTTGCGGCGATGGCGGCTTGCTTTGTCAATCAAGCAAACGTTTTGGCAGCGATGGTCCCGGGAGTACGTCTTGGGCCTACAGGCGCGGTCGAAGTGGCAGCGGGAGCAGGAGGACGCCAAGAAGGGCGATCTGGTCCTGGTCGCCGAGGACAACCAGCCGCCCCAACAGTGGATCACCGCCAGGGTCGTCGAGACTTACGCCGGCGCGGACGGAAGGGTCAGGGTCACCGACGTCAGGACTAGTGCAGGAGCGGTCTTCAAGAGAGCAGTCCACAAGCTGGCGAGGTTGCCAGTGTTTGAAGCCTGATGAAGGCCTTTAACGGGGCCGGTGTAGAATTAATGTAGAAGATTAAGTTTTGAATTGTATTGAAGTCTAGTATAAGTTAGCATAGGGCGGAGCGGGAGCGCTAGAAAATGTCACTTGCGCTCTACCGTGAATTCGCCCCGCTTCGCCGCTATAGATAAGCTAGGCTTAAGATCTTTTGGTTAAAATATAGCGAATTATAACGTTGAGTCGAACGCTTGTGTATAATTTTTCGTCGTTGTTAAAAATTAAAGTAAACAGTCACCTTTAGTTTTTTCGAATGTGTGAGGTAGACTAATCTCAGTAAGCAACGAGATGCAGGTCGCTGGAAAAATGCTGACACAGATCCCAGAAGAGCCATGGGCGACGTTATGTCTTCGTGGGACCGTTGCCGAGGTCGCATGGAAACACCATGCTATCGGTAATGATCGATCGGTTTTCAAAATGGACAAAAATGGTCCCAATGCGGAAAGCCACAACGGAGACGCTGCAGAAGGCAAATCGCGAAAGGATCGTCGCGAGATACCTGGGGCCAAAGGTGATGGTGACAGACAATGGTGTCTAGTCCACCAGTAGGAGCTTCAAAAAATTTCTCGCAGAGCTCGGAGTTTGTAGCAAAACTCTACAGAAAGCGCAAACAGGACGGTCAAGACAATGATCAATAAACATAACCAAAACAAAAAATTTGAAACCAAGCTAGCGTGGAACGTAACGGTCTCGGGACAGTATGCGGACAAAGTCCGGTGACCTGCATAACAATATGATAATAGCAATAACAATATGAATCGGAGGACCAAGCGGGGCAAAAGAAAAGGGCAACAAAAGGATCCTGCCAATAAAAATGTGGCGGAAATTGGAAAAAATTAACGGCGAGAACAATGGAGCGAAGGATTAACGGCAGGAAGCGAGATTTGCACGGATTAACGGGCGCCTCAGACACAATATAAGAAGGGCCCCTGGAGCAAATCGGGACCGAGTCTTCTAGGGAAGCTGGAAGAGTTGAGTGAAAGGCCCCCGTGGGTAAGTCTGACATTCAAGCGGGAAAGTTTCCTTGGAGGAATTAGGAGTATAGGCTGACGGACCCCCCTTGGGTAAGTCCGACAGTCTCAAGTGCGAGATTTAAAGCGAGTGCGCAAGGATCTGCGATCCGTAGCTCAAGGACCCCCTGTGGGTAAGTCCGGCGGCAGTACGCGAATCAGCGAATTAGTAGAAATCAAGGAGCAGGTGGGAAAAGGATCTGGCGTAAGCCTTGTCGATTCCTGACCGTTAATACCAGGTGTGATCCTGTAAAGCGAGGGATAGCCAGCTTGGGAACACAAACCAAATAGGGACCCCCGGTGAAGTCAATAGAATCCTGATCCAGGCGCTGGGGCGTAAGCACAGCGTATCACCTGGAGTTAAAGGAGACCCGTCGCCAAAATTTCTGGTCTGCCATAGATCTTATAGAGATAGAGGCGAGTGGCAAAACTAAACAGCGACAGAATCAGCATCAGGAGCAGCGGCGACAACGGGAGCAGCAACAGGAGCGGCGACGACAAAAGAGCATCGAAGACAGGAGAGCAGTGACGACAACAACAGTGACAGCACAGGCCCCGCAACTGGAGCACGTGAGTCCAAATGGAGGGAACCGTGAGCCGATTCGGCGCCAAGCACCAAGACCACACGTCCTGCTGGGCGCAAGCTTTGGGAGGGCGTGTGTATTGGCACCAAGCCGGAGCGGTAATCGAGGATCGACGGGAGGACGAGCGGTCGGTCGCCTGAGCCGAGCAGCTGGTGAGATTCACCCTTTTGTAACTTTATCGAAATAAAGGGGATATTTATAAAACGAAGCACCCTGTGTTATTTCTGGGCTTGGGCAATCACGTCGAATATATAAACCCGGTGAAACGATCCCCCAAACTCTGTGAGCCAGCCGCGGCATTTGTTGCGAGCAAAAGTTCGCAAATTATTCCGTATGATCTCTATTAAAGATTTATCATCTGAAGGGCAGTATCCGTTAATTGAACAACGGCGTCATAAAACGAGTCAAAACTTTCCCTTTCTTTCTGTTTGCGATCTCTAATTAATTGTCGTATATCAACATCCGTTCAAGTATTCCTGAATTTACGAAGAAGTGCGGTACACAATTCGGTCCACTTTACAGATGGCACCGATGTATGATATCGCCAGTAAAAGTCATTAGCTTTACCCTCAAACAAAGTACTTGCATTGCCACACATAACATCGAACTTTGAATAGCCCTATGAATGAACCCTATGAATGAAATTATCTACGCTTATGCCTCCTTATGCCTCCATTCATTATATGTGCCACCTTATCTGGCCTTTGGTAAAGTTCTGTGGCCTGCGATAATGTTAGCCTGCGATAAATTTTGCCCTGCATTCACATGCCAGCATCTATGCCAAGAAGCTGAACAAGTGAAGGACTTGAGTCTGTAGCGCTATGAAATGGCTGTTGGTAAATTCTGGATGCTAGGTTCGACAGAATCATGAGGGACATTTTCTCTGTTAGCTGCGTTAGAAACTTGTGTTGCATACCTTTACAGCATCCAATACCATACTTTGTAATTCCTCACCCCCTCGTTCTTTACTCTGCTGTTCTTTCTCCATAATTTCTGACCACCGACTTTTGATCTCTGCTTGCGAACTTATAAATTTTTGGCCTTCTTGTATTTTGTGCGTATTTCTTGTAATTAACTCTATGCCTAACCAAAAGCTCTTTGACGAAGCTCTTTTGCTCGCAAGCATTATCTCTGTTATCCTTCAATCTTTACTTGTTAGACCTTTAGCTACTTCACCTATTCCTCGCTAGTTTATGCGCGGTTAGCCGAACAACTATTTGATCGTAATTCGCCAAAATCCAAAGCGCTTAACTATTGTGATTTACCGCAAATGAAGGAGACAGCTGTATCAAATCTTTCCCCGGGGTGCGGTTTTACTTTTTCTGAAAAATGTAAACACTGCATTCCAATGCGGCTGAAAGTTGACACGGCTGACTAAGAAAATTATAGAAATGGAAATGAAAAGAAAGGTTTGTCTGTTTTGCTATTGAGTCAGCTTCACTGTACAGTCAGCCCCACTTTCGGCGCCATGATTATTCAGATATTACTTATTATTATTCCTGGAACGAACACCGAGGATCTGGTATTCTTTGCAAGATATTATCCCTGCACGCATTTAATTCCGGCTCTAGCTCATCAGCAAATGGAGTGGTGTCCTTTGGTAGTTATAGCTTACAGATGCTCTTAGTTATCTAGAATTAATCAATTCGAATCAATCAATTTTATTTGCGTGCAAAACGAGCCAATTTCGGCCGGGCAAGAGATAGCTTAACAAACGGACAGACAAGAAAAAAAGATACAACTCTTACTTTACACACCCCGAGATGTAAATGGCCTTAGCCCACTCTACCATGGCCAGTGCGTTTCCTAAGCGATCCTGCATCAGGCCCCTTTTTATTGAAGATCCGTTACGTATTTACCAAACATAGGAAAGAAAGAAATTTTTAGAGTTAAAGCCTATCATAATATTTTGTTTTCAAACAACTGCTTTAAGAACTTAAATGTATTAGGATAAGATAAAAATTTTTATATGTATTTAGGTTTGTGTTATTAATTATTTTTAGGTTTCATTAACATTAGTAATTACCAATAGAAATTTAGAAATATAAATATAATATTTATTTGTAGCATTTAATTAGGATTATTTTAAGATTTCATTATTCAAACGTTTTTATGTGCTGCAATTATTTATTTACCCTACTCATATGCTTTCTTTTTATTTCAACTTTATTTTTTTCATTTTAGGCGGTAATTTTATTTATATTGTTTTGATTTCATTTTACTTCATTTCAAATTACAGTTCTAAGTCGATATGATATGTATAGGCAAAATTGGGTAGACTTTGGCTCACCTGGGATACTCCAACGTTGAAAGCGCTTTCAAATGTTGGGGGTGTCGAAAAAAGTCTGTAAACAAATGCACGTCCAAAGCAACTCGCGAAAACTACTTTATCAGCACATACACCCACATCGATACCAAAAAGAACTGACTTTTATGAGTTCTTATCTAAATTCGCCTTCTTCAATGAGAGCTTCTTTCTTGATTCTAAAATTAACTTTTTTCTATTTCACTTCGAATTTATTTTTATTTTTCTTCCTGTTCTAACATGCGGGCATTTTTATTAAATTTTAGCTTGTATTTTAAATTATTTTAAACTGATTTTAATTTTGTATTGATTGATTTTGTATCTTTTGGGATTTTTTGGGATTACCTTTTAACTTAGATTTTAACTTTGTATTGGGTATTGCTAGGTTACCTAGATATTGGCTAGATATTGGGGCTTTTCTTTTACCTTTTAACTTAGATTTTATATCATATTTTATTGTAGATTAATTTAAATTTTTAGATACCTGACTCTTGTTAATAAGAGCACTTATGGAAGAGTTCTTATCTAAATTCGCCTTCTTCAATGAGAGCTTCTTTCTTGATTCTAAAATTAACTTTTTTCTATTTCACTTCGAATTTATTTTTATTTTTCTTCCTGTTCTAACATGCGGGCATTTTTATTAAATTTTAGCTTGTATTTTAAATTATTTTAAACTGATTTTAATTTTGTATTGATTGACTTTGTATCTTTTGGGCTTTTTTGGGATTTCTTTTACCTTTTAACTTAGATTTTAACTTTGTATTGGGTATTGCTAGGTTACCTAGATATTGGCTAGATATTGGGGCTTTTCTTTTACCTTTTAACTTAGATTTTATATCATATTTTATTGTAGATTAATTTAAATTTTTAGATACCTGACTCTTGTTAATAAGAGCACTTATGGATGACCCCTTAGCATCCTCGCGAGGTGTCTGCACTTAGGTATTTGTTTAGGCGAAATTCACTCCGAGCTGTCCATCAGCAACGCGCAGATTGAACCAGACAATAATTTTCGCCTACTCTTTTTTCTGTGGCAATCGTATGACTAGGAAATCAAAACTGCAAACTATTTGATGAGCTTTTGGGCTTTGATTATGTCGACTGCTGGGGTTCCATTGTTCTTCGCTGCCAGATTCACAGGGTCGGATTCAGCTGCCCTCTTGGGGCAGAAATTAGCGGTTGCTACAAAATGGCTTGCTGCCACGGCTAGACTTCAGATACTGCTAAAACGCTAAGGCAAATGCAGTCCTACCTTTTCCCTTACGCCTAATGATGCCAATTTACTGACCGTACCGCCCGCTAGGTGGCGCCAATATAAACAGGGTCTGCGGCTTTGAAACCCTACTACAGAAGCTGGACTTTTGTTTCGTTTCTGATCCTGATGGATTTACTCTTTCCAGAACATTACCCCTTTCTAACCCTGAGGGTCCTTATCATCTCACTCTGGAGGTTTTGATCGAAAACAATAGCTTAATTGACCTTATGTCTACACTTAAATCTCTTAGAGTTCGTTTCTTCCGTAAGGCTGACTTGATGTAATTAAATAAGTTATAAATACTGACATGCAAGGATATAAAAATTACCTTACAAAAATTTTATTACACCTTGAATATATTTTTCGACGCTTGCGTGACGTGGAAATATCAGCTTTAACGAATCCGCCTTAGTATATAAGGCACCTTATAAATTTAAAGAACGCTATGGGTAGATTTTTAAATAAACATAAATTATCAGGCTGTACAGTTAGTTATTCAAGATACTTAGTAGCTCGGTCCAATTTCACAGTTCATAGTGCAGAATGTTATAGGAGCTATATTTGCCTATGCCGGATTAAGTTTACTCAGGATTCGAAGAAGTTTAATAACTTTGTAAGCACTAACGAAAACATGTGTCATTTCCTCTTCTGCTTACGTTTGAGAACTCATATATCTTTGCACAGTTTTTCCAAACAACCGCATTTACCTAGCAGCAGTTCAGCTCAGCCTTACACATATAATATCCAATCAGCCAACCAAATATTTTGAAAATCTTTTGATCAAGGTGGTGTGTTATCGGATCTTCTTAAGGTCAAGCCCGTGTACTTGCTAGGCCTTTATGGAGTACCAGGCTGTGTTCTGAAGAACTGCGCCGAGGCTCTGTGCAAACTTCTTCTTAAACTCTTGAATCTATCGCTGAAAACTTCGAACTTTGGAGTCCAAAGAAAACCATCTTGGACGCTTTTTATACTGTTTATTAACGACTGGCCGCTTGCCCTAACTGATTAAACTTTGTCTTCAGTATAAATTCACTAGCGCCCAATCTAGACTTCAATCCGATTTTGATAAATTTCAAAATTGGTGTTTAGCAAATAACCTACAGCTTAATGGATCGAAATGTAAACTCATGCCATTTTATCGATCTAGTCCTCACCAGGCTATGTACTTTCTCTATGGGAATGACTTAGAACGATTATCTCAGGTTAACGATCTGGGAGTCCTGTTAGATTTCAAACTGAAATTTACTGACCATATATCTATGGGTAATTAAGATGTGTGTTGGCACCTAGTGCCAAGACCTACTACCTACTACTTAGTAATCTGATCTAATCAATGGTCATCAGCATGTCGCAATACACAACAATCAGACCCACTAACCTATTGGCACACCTAGTAATAATTAGCAATAAGCATGAAACAATATTCAACCTAATAACCCCGCACTAGTAAACGGCGCTAGAAGCGGAAATCAGCAGTATCAGCGGAAAGAATGACCGACTGACCGTAGCAAACAAAGCCAGCTAGCTAAACCGAAATGCATGTACAAGCAATGCATGAACAAGCAATCTGAGTCGGCAGACTCAGAGGTGGGTGGGTCTTCACCTCCCCTCTTATCATAGTAGACTTTTATTAAACAACCATCATTAACAAACCTTAGAACGGTGCTGGGTGTCATGTTTCAATATAATCTTATTTACGATAATGTAGACAGATATCATTTATTAACACGCTTAAATTTTAACGTTCCTAGTAGTAGGACTAGAAACTTTCGCCCTCTACTCCTCAGTCATTGTAGTTCGACATATGCCCAACACGATCCGTTCAGGATATTAAGTTCGGATTACAATGATCCTTTATCTCTTATACTAAACGCCCTATCTGTGCAACACCCTACCTGGTGATATCTATCTCCTACTTCTCTCTTAAACTATCTCGGAAATATTGCCGTGATTCGAGCATCACGTTACGCGGCAGCGTCCCATAGTAAATTTATCTGGGTCAGCACCATTTCCCTTTTGCTTTTTTGTTGCTATCTGCGCAAAAGAGAGAGAATACTGACTGAGCTTTCCATCATTGCGTTTCCAAGGCTATCTCTGCATATGGCAAATTCTCTGGCCTGCCCTCATAAGCCCACAATAGTGTTGATTCACGCGTTTTCGGGGTTGTCTCTGCGCATAACCCAAGCTAGATGGGCCCGGCCAAAACGATCAAGCGTCAAATGATCGACCGGAAGGCTCTTCGAATCCTACAATCAATATAGAATTAGCTGTGAAGAACCCTAGCACGACTGAGTCATCATCCCAGCCATCGAAAAGTTCTTACACATCGTACGAATAAATGGTAACGTCGCGCCTTATCAGTCCCAACCTTCTAACCTAAAATACACAAAAGTTATGGCAATTCCAATCTATCAGTTTTATGGCAGCTATAGGATATTATCAACCGATCCCAACCTATCCGACTTATATACTGCCTGCAAAGGATGTGTACAAAGTTTCAACTTGATAGCTTTAAAACTGTGAGACTAGTTTGCGTAGAAACAGACAGACAGTCAGACGGTCATCCTTATATTGACTCTGGAGGTGATCCTGATCCAGAATATATATACCTTATGGGGTCGGAGATGTCTCCTTCACTGCGTTGCACACTTTTTTTTTTTTTATTTAAGCTTGATTTTATTTATTGGATCTTCTCTTTATGAGTCTAACACTAAGGTTGTAAATCTTAAAATAATACAGTATCTAACAGTTTAATTTAACTGAATAGAGATTACATGGTCCTAATAATTAGCGCTGGATTGGAAGGTCTTTGCGGTGTAGGCGGAAACTGCTAGAAATTCGCGTGAGGGCTCTCTCGAGATGATTTGGATGTACTGATAGCCTGTTGTAGTACTTTGTTGTGATTTGTGCTATCACTTCTCTGACAAGTGGTTTGTCAAAGTCCCTGTGAATGTTTGCATTCCGAACGTACCACGGTGCCCCGGTGATGGTTCTGAGAATTTTTGACTGTGACTTTTACTATTTTTGGCTTTTACTGGCATTCCCCCACAACTGAGAGCCGTACATCAAGATTGATTTCAGAATTGTGTTGTATAGCAGTACCTTAAAGTCCAGGCTAAGGAGCGAGCGGCTATTGATAAGCCAATGGAGGTTGCTGGCTTTGAGCTTTAAATGAGTTCTTTTGGCTTCAATGTGGCTGCGCCAAGTAAGCCGTCTATCGAGGTGTACGCCAAGATATGTTACTTCATTTGCTACCGGAACCACTGTCTTGTTTAGAATAAGTGGGGGGCAGTCTTGCCTGTTAAGTGTGAACGTTACGTGTTTGCATTTTTGTTCGTTAACTTTGATTCGCCAGTCGGATAGCCATTTCTCCACTGCCACCAAGTGTTTAGCAAGTTGCGCCGTTGCTTGCTTGGGGCATCTCGATCGGCTTAGGATCGCTGTGTCATCAGCAAAAGTGGATGTGGTGAGTTGCATGCTCGTTGGGATATCCGCAGAGTAGATAAGGAAGAGTGTTGGTCCTAACAAGCTGCCTTGAGGAACTCCAGCACTGATGATGTAATCATCGGACATGGCAGTAAAGGTATGACTTCGGAAGCTTATGAGTGTTGGTTGGGAGCATTTCTGTTATTTTGTGCATTAAACTTTGTAGCCATACTCTGTTGAAAGCTTGTGATTCGTCCAGAAATATCGCAGTGCAGTACTCCCTTTGTTCGAATGCATTTCTGATTTCAGAAGTTATGCGGTTGACTTGCTCGATGGTTCCATGTTTTTCTTGAAAACCGAATTGATGAGTCGGGATTTTGTTGTGTGTTATGAGATGTGAGGTAATATGTGCCAAGCGGCATTTTTCGAAGAGTTTTGATAGACACGTTAGTAAACTAATTGGTCTATATGATGAAGCAATTGTGCGGTCTTTGACAGGTTTTGGCATCGTTATGATGATCGACTTTTTCCATCTCTCTGGGAAGTGTCTCGTTATTGCATTGAAGAGTTGGCAAATAGCTCGAACTGCGCAGAGAGGAAGTTCGATAATCATTTTTGGTGATGTTAGGTCGCATCCTGAGAATTTTTTTGGGTTTAGTTGTTCATTTATGATTTTGAGTAACTCGTGTGGTCTAAATACAATTGGATCATACGTAGATGTGTCGATATCTGATGTTGCTGGCAGTGAGATGCCATTTGATGCTATGTTGGGTTGAAATACATTTTGAAGATGTTCTGCAAATCTCTCGGCTCTTTCTCCGTCGCTGCGCGCCCAGTTGCCTGTGGATGTCCTAATGGATATTGTTGGCACCTAGTGCCAAGACCTACTACCCAATCAAGGTGCATCAGCAGGTCACGATATACAAGCATCAGACCTACTAGCCTATTAATGATGTAACTCTAAGCATAAGCCAATACCCAACCTACTAACTCGGCACTAGTCGATGGCTCCGGAAGCAGAATCAGCGTGATCAGCGGGAAGAATGACCGACTGACCGAGGCAAGCCGAAACCATCCAGCGAAGCCGAAATGCGTGTGCAAGCAGTACATGAACAAACAATCTGAGTCAGCAGACTCAGAGGTGGGTGACCCTGGCATTAACATTAGTTTTAGCACGTCCATAACATTGACCTTTTAATTTAGCATCTTATATAAGAGTTGTTCTTCTGAAATAAAGATAGTTCCGAAATCAGAGTCAATCGTCTCGTTACTCAGTGTCTGAACCACGGCACTTAAAATCAACCTACTTCGAGTGATCCTGTGTAAAACGGTTCACAAGTAGAATCCGCGGCATACCAGTCTACTTCTAGTGTTGCTCCCGTGAAACGGACCACAAGTAGACCCCGCGTCACCTCATTACTTCGCGTGTTGCTCCCGTGAAACGGACCACCAGCAGACCCCGCGCTATCTAACCTACTTCGAGTGTTGCTCCCGTGAAACGGACCGCCAGTAGGACCGGCCGATAAGGAATCAGCCGAACCACCATACCACCGGTACTTGAGGAAAACCACCCCAGGACTTCAAGCACATCAACTCCAGCCTGATCACAGCAAGCGTCTGGCCAACCCGAGCAGTCCCTTGCAGAATCCAGGTAAATTTAGTCAAGACTATGTACGGTCTTTGACTACGACTCCGGGACCTACCGTTACTCCCGTGAGTTCAAGTTTGACGTAGTTGCCGCATAACGCTCTACGGACGAACAGATATTGCAGCTTCTATTGGTGCGCTGAGTGATGAGTGTGCTCTCCAAAGTGGGAAATTGGAGCTCGTTGGGGATAACTGCTCTATGAAATGTTTTTGGGACCTTTCTTCTTCTTTTTGACGGAGTGCAGCTGTGAGTCTTCGTGTAGCATCTTTAAACCTTTTTTTTGCAGATGATGATCTGTTGGATTGCCAGTCTCGCCGTGAGCGTCGCTTTGCTTCAACAAGCTGTTTTATTTCAACGTTCGTGTATCTATGATTGTACAAGGTTTCTTGCGTTTGTGGGGTTGACATGCGAGCTGCAGCGACCAAGACGGATTCAAGGGCGTTTGTGGTTAAGTTGATATCAGCTTCGTCATTCAAACGTGGATTCAACTAGATGTGCGAACTTACATATTTTTTGTACTTGAGCCAGTTAGTTTGATTCGTTGTTAGTCTGAATGGTTTATCTACCGCAACTGGATGTAGATTTAGTTGGAGGAGTACAGGCGAGTGGTCAGACGATAGATCTGGTAAGGAGTTGGCGCTTATCAGGTTGGGTGGAATGTTTTTTGTGACTGCAAAATCAAGTCTGGCAATTTTCTGGGATCTGTTGGCTAATATGTAGGTGTCCCAGGTGACACACAGTCCAGCTTGTTGCTTGGTTTTATTATTGCGTTGTACAACTGCTTTCCCTTTGGAGTCACCAGTCGAGATTCCCAGTGCGTATGCTTGGCATTTAAGTCTCCTGCTGCTATAAATTGTTCGCTCAGAGAGTTGAAGTAGTCCATGAATTGGGATTCGGATATTGTAAACCGAGGAGGACAGTATACGGCGGCAAGCTTTAGGGAACGGTGGTCCATCTGTACCTCTATAGATGTAGCTTGCATGTAGTTAGTGGCGAAACTATTGTGGAAGCAGTGCTAAATGCGTTTTCTAATCAGAGTTCCGGTGCCTCCGTGTGCTTTCCCGTCTGGGTGATTCGTGTTGTATAAGAAGTAGTCTCAAATTTGGAAATTGCATTTATTTGTAAGATGAGTTTCTGCGAGTAACATTCCATCGATAAGGTTGTTATTAAGGAATTAAGCAAGTTTGCGCTGTGAGACGCCGTTGGCGTTCCACAGTGATATACGAAGTGGAGCCATTGATTACTTTTTCTGGTTTTGAGCAACAAGCAGCTCAATCGAATCGTTCTGGAGTCGCATAAGATCTTGTATAGTTGTCTGCATGGATGACATGAAATCCATCATACTTTGTTGAAGATTACATATCATTACTTCAAATTTGTTCGTAGACTGTTCTCCTGGTTGGTGAGGGGAAACTGATGGTCGTGGCTTGGTGGGGGCGGTGCTTTTCAGGCCCATTTTTAGAGCAGCTGCAAAGCTTTCGGGTTTGTCGGTGACCTCATTATAAGCTGAAGGTTTCACGGCTGTAGGGGGGAAGACATCACGCGTTGATTTCAAAGGTGTAATGTGTGAGCGAGCAGTGGTCTCTCTTTGGTGTGTACGACTTTTCAGTTCCTTGTTGACTGGACAGCCCCTGTAGTTGGCCCCCTGTAGTTGACTTTTTGCTGCTGGGATCCTTTTTGTTTTTTGGGCGTTTGTGGGAGTCATGAAGTTCTCCACAAACAACGCATACTGGACGGAGCGTGCAGTAAGTCCTTGTGTGGCCGTATAAAAATTGGATGCACTTCATTTTTTTCAGCGGCTTGGATTTGGTTTCGGGTTCAAGTTTTACCTTGAACAGAGGTTGAGGCTTTCTTTCTCTATTCAAAATGTTAGTAACAAATACTTCGACAAAATTTTTTAATTTACTTCCGTATTAGTCTGAACTTTTGTTTCGTGTTTATTTCCCTTTGTTAGTGGAATTGTGTGGAAATTGTCTGGTCCGATTAGATTTAGTATTGAGCTTACGAGAGCAATAGAACTTTTCTCTCTAATGTAAATCGGCGGCGGTTTGGGCTTCTTATTGTCCCCTACGATGGGTTCAGGGGGTATTTCATCGGATTTATCTGCCAAAATAGCAATTCTGTTTGCTTCTATGGGCTTCTCTGATGTGGATTGTTTTGAGGTGCCGCGAGTTATTTTGGCAGATTTACCAAGTCTAGAGTTCTGCGGGCTGAGCTTACGTTTTATTTGTATGTACCGATCCAGGCATTATTTGCTTGCACAGCAGATTTCGTTGTTGCAGTAGATGGTATTGCGCGAGCAGTCGATACAATTGTAGTTGTTGCAGAAGTAGCCGTTGCAGTTGCTAGTGACGTCACTATACTGGTGACCGTGGCTAAGCAGGTTGGCATGAGGGAGGGGTATGAGGTTTTGTCCAACAAGAGCGCTGGAGAGCAAGAGCGCGCCCTGCCTAGCGATGTTGGATTAAGTTCATTACTCGGGCTTGGAGTTATTGATCGCGGTTGGGTTAGCGTCGCGTTGCCTTGGGTTGACACGATTGAGTGGTATGCGTAGTTTCTTTGCAGAGAGAGCCGATGTACGTCTTGCTGACGTTGGAGCACCGTATGAGTGTCGAATTTACTCAAAGCTTAATGTTTTGCATTTTTTTTTGTTTATTTACACAAAATGTACGAAATCATCGCACTAAGCGTCTTTTCGCCAACTGTGTGTTGATGTTTATAGCTTTTATATAAATTACTTGTAAGAAGATATGAAAAAAAAAATAAATAAATAAACACGTCTGCACTCGCCGACGATCCGCTTTTTGACACTTTTGACGCCAAATTATGATACCCTCTGCAAGGGTATAAAAAACTAATAAACTTGAAACTTTTTTTATAAAAAATATATTAATAAAGTCTTTTTTTTCTTTTAAACAGAATTTTAACTCATTGGAACACGCAATCTACGACCAAAATCATCTGGCGTAAGTGAAATGTTTTACCTTGTATTCCGCAATGCTAAAGTTTTGATAAAGAGTCTGATTACCCAAATAAAGCCAAATAAACGATTGCGAATAAATATCGAATTCTCCCCAAAAAACGAAAACCTTATCCTCTTAAACCTTTTATATTTCTGAAATACACCTTTCTGATCCTCTTATCAAGGCTTTGTAATTAAATATAATATATAATATATAGATATAATATAAAGTATAAAATTTGATATTGACTTAGTAAATCTTTCTTTTTAAATATTCTCATTCATTTTCGTTATCTTTAAATTTGCTTTGGTTAAGATTAACTTTACTAAACTTAAAAGGGTTAAATTAATTGAGGCATGGGATATTCATTCCCCACTAGGGCTTATGAAATTACAGAAAATCTGACTTTTCCATTCCGACGTCAGAAAAGGAGCTCTTAGGCTTTTTACAGTCCTCAAAGATCGATCCTTCCCGTGGTGAAGCTGTAAGGAAGCGTTATGGCTCGTGGCCATTGTCGCTGGAAGTATTGATGCAGAATTTTAACTATTACATAAACCGCGGTAGACGATTTGGAAAACCTATTTGCGTCTCTCAAATTTTTATAAAATTTTACTTTCACTTAAGTCAATAGCTTTCTTTAAATTGATCATACAAGTTTTTGAATTTACGTATTTTCTAATTGCTTTGCAGAAGGCACTATATAAATTTTAAAGATTTTTAAAGAAATCGGAGTGAAACATTTTTCTGATTGAAGTTTTACAATTTAATATGCGATAATTTATTTTCAATTCGACTAGCCATACTTTTTGCATTATTGCTGGCTGATTACATATTCATAATAAAAGAATTCTCTTCAGCTCAAATAAAACCAACAGCTGTGAGCTGAGAGTAAAAAAAAAAATAGGGTGAAATCCGCTCTCCTCGGTTCCTGACCTAGGCTAACTCATGCTTAGCGGCACAGATGATCTTTATAAATTTCACTATTTTCTTTTCACTTTCTTTTGGTGCTCGATGATTTCCTTTCCAGCACAGGAATGGGTGTGGGTGTTGGTGACACTCCGGGGCTTTCCCAATAAAGACCACAAACTTATCCCTCACTTTTTTGGTTGGGCTTCCAAAAATTTTTCGTTGTCGTTCCGGATTTTCTTCTCCAGCGTGGTTTTAGGTTATATTTACTGGTCCAAGTTTTTATGGTTCCTTGGTCGCAAAGAAAGAGCAAACCAAAACCCAAAAAAACGTGCCGGCGACCGAGAAAATTTGCAATTAATCAACTGATCTTGCACCCACGCCTATCAACGCTTATCGGTTCCCGATACAATCGTTGGCTGCGGCTTATTTTTATAATTCCCCATAACCTTTCCATTGAGAAGCTTTTGTTCAGACGTCATCTTACCTTGGACGGTGTTATAATTTCCGATCATTGACGAATCTTTGTTTTTTCCCAATATCGTGGAAATCGGAAACAAAGGCAGTGGTTTTCCTCTGGAATAGGCGGAATTCATCCCCTTATCAGTCAATGCCTGGTACCCCGGGAGCCGTGAATCGCAACACAGGAAGCCAGGAATAGAGTCTAATAGGTCAGGACAGTCATATCAGTCGGAGTACAATGCACGCCAGGAAGTGGCTTCGTAAGCTAGCGCGGCTAGCACAACTCACCCGCTTCGAATCCTTTTAGCATGGCCAGATTGTACCATACTTCAACTGCCCCTTCATGCACGGTATCTACAAACACCGACCCTGAACCGAACCCAGAAGAGGCAAACAGAATTTGAGTACTCGGGAATCGATTTACAGGAGGTCAATGGAACTACGCCCTCGAGGCGAATGCAGCCAAAATTTTATGACCAATACCTTTCTAGCGTACCATACATAGAATAAAGTTCTAAGGAGGGGACCAAAATTAAATTTCTCATAGTGAATATCAATTTAACAGTTTCCAAATTGCTGTTTGTAACACCCTTATACAAAAAATACATTGGCTAATAGCCCAATTCTTTTGGGTTTTTTTTTTTTTTTTTTTGACAAAGTTCTCCCTTAAAAGCAACGAGCTAATTGATGGACATTCTCAATCTATAAAGGACGCGCTAGAAGAGTTCGTCCAAGTGTATGCACTTATCTTCCAGAGACTTTCATTCGGCGAGACTGTAGACACGAACATTAGGGGTAAGATTCGCACCAAAACTCAAGACCGTATCCACACCCGCAGTTACCCTAACCCCTACTAATATGAGAGGAAAAGTAGAAAGACAAATAAGGAAACTTCTTGACGCTGGATAAGCAATATCAGCCCATCAACGCGTCCTTACAACATGCCGCTCTGGGTGGTGCCAAAAAACAAACACCAAATCGAGAGAAACAATACAACATGGCGAGTGACTTTAAGCGCCTAAACGCGGTTCCCATATTTAAGAACGAACCCATACCCCATACCCCATATAATCTCCACATCGGCTAGCCTTGAGAAGGCCAGAAATTTTATCACCCTCGATCAGCATTGGGGTTCCATCAGATTTTCATGAAAGATAGCGACACTGCAGCACTTCCCCAACCTGGTTAAAATTCCCTAAACTTTTTTTCTTGTAATGCAAATGCTCAGTGGATTTGCGCGAACGTTTTGTGGAAGGCCTATCATCGCTTTGAATTATTTGAGAACTTTATGGGTTAAGCTGTTTTATACGACGACCCAAAAATGCGAAGTCAACGGTCAAATCGAAAGATGTCATACGATGTTCATAAAGTTCTTTAGGTGTCTGAAAAGTTCACTCCCAAACTTCAAGTGCACTGACCTGGTATCTACAGCTTTAGATAGATATAACAACTCTGTCCAAAAATATCTGAGACTTAGAAATGTAAGCTCTGATATTCTTCAACTGCACATTTAGGATTACCTACCAATAGTAAACAAACATTGAAGAGCAGATTTTAAAGGACGTGAGAGGGTTGATTCTCCACAAGCAAGATTTTACCAACCTCATATAATATAAATATGAGAGGGGCGATAGAATATATGAGTAATAGAACTAAATTTAACAAACTGTACACATACAAAAAATCCTTTTTTTTAGCGATAAATTCCACACTCTTTTATGTAATTTATAGGATAATCTTTATACAGAACAAAATAGTCTTAAGGAAAAGTAATAAAAGCAACAAAGCAAATGATCAAATTCGATTCCCTTCTGAAACACCCTAAGTAGCTTACCTCTTATAGATACTAGTAATGAAGAACCTATCTATCCAACGCATCAACAAGATCGTAAGAAGGGTCAATGCGATCAACGAGGACGTCGATACTATCTCGACCTTGCTACGAACCAACACTTGGATATGTCCATGAGTTGAACATAAAAATATTTAACATAGTAACCGACGTTTTCGTCAATTATTATAGCAGTCGTTAGCGTCATCGTAGCTGGTGCCCTCATATGGAGAAAACAAAGGTCATCGAAAGGCATCCACAAACCGAGAGACATACCCGCGCAGTTGGAACCACGAGCCGCATCCAGCTCAACCAAATCCCTATGATTTGCAGGACGCAGGTCTTGATATGGGGAAGTCCAGCTTGTTCAAAATTCCTCCCGGGACAAGTTTCAGAATTGCCAAGCGGTAGTGCAGAGGTTAGCATTCACTGCAGAGCCAGCGGACTCAAGTTTCGGCCACTCACGCGGCACAGCACTAGCAACGACGGCACAAGATGCTGACGCGGAAGATCTCACGGTGCGGTAAGAACCGAGCACTTAGATATATTTATTTCAGTTATTTCAGACAATCTGGAGGGCTGAGCTTATTTTTTTTTTATTATTAAATTAATTTTATTTTTTTTAAGGTATATTTAATTTTTAGATTCATTGGGGTAGAGGAAAATTTTCTTTCTATTACTTTAATATTAATTTATGCTCAACTGTACACAAATTAATTGTCAAATCGTAAGAATAATTTGTAACGACGCTCCCAATCTGAAATGCTTGACTGGAGGAAAAGAGCACGTGGTCATGGGAAACAACCAAACACACAAAACAGCTCAGCAAAGAGTAAACCCTATGGGAGTTGCAGGAGTTTTTTTCAGGTGAGAAGTATTCTTTAGGCATTTCTGCCTTGGACTTGTATATATGTACCTTGTACCAATTTTTTTAAACCCTTAAACACATTTTATCAAACTAATAATATTATATTTCAATATCATGAAAGTTTTAACTTAACTTACATCAATTTCCATTTTTTTTCGGTAAATATCTCCCATGACACGAATACTTCGTGTATATGTGGCCTGATCTCCAGACATAAGGGAAAGTTTGGTTGCCTCCTGAAAAAACACATGTAAAACCGTTTCTTATTGAAATAAATACAGATCAGAATAGGTCATATTACCTTACAATAGTCCTGGGCATCACCTAGTTCACCTTGTTTTCTCAAAGATACAGCCATTCGCAACAAAGCAGCTCTATGATAGCACGAATTCAGATCACCTAGCTGTAGGGAACGCGATAAATCGTACGCCTTAGATGCATAAATGGCACTCTTTTCATTATCCTGAAGTCGTCCAAAAAGCTCAGATAGCGCTACGTATACTTGAAGTTCAAGTGATGGGTCGCCAATAGCCGTTGCAACTTTGAAAGCACCCTGCAGACCTTCTAACGCCCTAGAGAAACCACCCATTTCAAGATAAACTCTAGCAACCGTCAAATGAACGAGACCACTTCGGCATTTTGTTCCGCATTCGTTATAAAGAGAGTGTCGAGCATAACTTAATGATCTTTCCAAACCTCCCAAACTGGCATGCGCTCGACTTAGATTTAGGTACGTCTCAGCTCGCATATTGGCTGAATCCAACTCTTCTGAAATACTTAAATAGAGAGAAACTATTTATATAATTGAAACAATTTATTATTTTATTAAACCAACAAGAAGGGAAAGCTAAGCTCATGCGAAGCCGAAGTTGATGTACCCGTGTAGTTAGGAAGCAATTTAAATACTAAGATAATTGTTCAAATTCTGAGTTTTTACGGTTGAAAAAATGATCCATGAAATAATAACAGCAGGTTCAATTAAAAAACAAAATATACGACTTCAACAAAATATTTTTTTTTTCATGTTTCTTGTTTCATATTTTTTTGTTTTTTTGTAGTCCTCAATAGCTAACGCCCTATCAGCCCACTATCAGTTTTTGGCAAGATCCTGCACAGGTACATCCTTGCCAGCATGCCTGCCACTTCTAGAATTCCAGATGGAGACACAAGTTAGCGTAGAAACAGACAGACGAACATCAACTCAGCCAGTTTATGGATCGCCCTCTTGAAGATCGTTCCAGCGCTAGTTCTCACGACGGTGACCCTGACCCTTCCGTCCGCGCCGGTGTGTGTTTCGATGACCCTGGCGGTGATCCACTGTTGGGACTGCTGGTAGTCTTCTGCGACCAGGACCAGATGCGACGAGGACGGTCTGCAGCTCCTCTGCGGTCAATCTCGCGCTGCCCACCGCTCGTAGGAGTAGGTGCTTTGCAGATTTGACACCTGCCTCCCATAGTCCGCCCATGTGCGTAGCCCGCGGCGGTATGAACGCAAATACGCATCCTTTTTTTGATGCTTATTGTCGCAGTTCGTCCGCCTCGTCCTCGATTTGCTGCTGCAGTGCCGCGAAGTGGCGACTCGCTCCGACGAAGTTCGTCGCGTTGCCGCAGTGCACGATCTGCGGACATGCTCGGCGCCCAACAAACCGTTGAAATGATAATAAAAAGGAATCAGTGGATAAATCAGATACTACTTCTTAAAAAACTACCTTGGACGCAAAACAAACAAAAAGGGCAATGTAAGACGTCGTTTCAATAGGGCCACAGAAATCCACGCCACATATGGAGAATGGGCGGAGAGAACGGACTTGATCTAAGGGTAAATCTCCCATGATTTGAGTCATCAGATGAGGCTTGCATTTAAAACAGCGCATGCATGACCGTACAATCTAACTGCAGACTTCTTGCGCGTTTACTATCCAAACACGCTGTCGCAAGAGACTCACCAGAGTTCGTGGACCCACATGAAAATTCGACTCGTGCAAGTATCGGACATAGCTCTGGACAAATTGAGAGCGCTTCGTCAAAAATAATGGAAACTTGACATCGTACGATATAGGAACATTAGCTAGTCGCCCCCGACCCGCAACAACGGAAAGGTAAGCCCAGCCTGAGAGGTTTCATGGGCAAATGGACTAAGCTTCTGTAGGCTTGGGCTAACAACAAGATTTTTTTGAATGTTTTTAATTTCCTCTTGGTACTCGTGCTCTTGGACTATCTGGACAATTTTATTAAAAGCTTCTTGAAATTCGACAGGTGAAGGTACATCATCAGAAGTAACAACTAATTTTTTACACTTCTCTATAAAGCGGACCATGTAAACAAACACTCGCAGCAGTTTTAAGTGAGAGGAAAATCGTTGTATTCCAATGAATATGAAGTGGAGACCATGGCGGGTAATCCGACCGCATTCTTTTTTACTTCCATCTGCAACACCTCTGGTGACGGATCAAACCGGGGACTCGTTGGCCACTTATCTTCCGGCTCCGTTAAAAACAATTGACCTGTAAACCAGATCGATTCTACTATCTCCTTTACATCTCCACCTCTTGACACGATATCTGCCGGGATCTGTTTAGTTGGTACATGCCGCCACGTACTATCCTCTGACCACTGCGTTCGATCGGTACTTTTATAAGAGGCTTGATTTTACGGCAGAGGTCTGCGAGAAGATGAGCCGCACATAACTCAAGACGGGGGAGCGTCTTTGTCTTGAGCGGCGCTACTTTGGACTTTGCAGTCAACAACGAGACTTTAAAACCTTCTACAGATTTTCAAAGAATATAGATGCAGGCCCCATAGGCATCGATGCGTCAGAAAAGGCATGAACTTGAATTGGTGACTTCGGCTCACTCATCACAAATCTCGGTATTGAGATATCTTCTAACTGTGACAAGGCGAGTTGAATTTTGTTCCACGCTGACTACAAATGCATCCCAATCTAGCTTATTAAGCCAAAGTTCCTGCAACAGGATCTTTCCTTTAATAAGGATTGGGCTTAATAAGCTAAGGGGGTAGAATAGCTTTGATGTCACCGAAAGAATGTTCCGCTTAGTCGCCCTTTGACCCATGACTGAAGTATCAATCTCAAATTTGAACACGTCATCTTTGGGAACCCAAGCGATTCTTAATGCCTTAGTCAGCTCTCAGTCCGAAAGTGTTATTGTCTTAACGGTGCTCTCGGATGCAGTAACTTCAGGCGAGTTTGAAAACCGCTTACTCAATTCAAACCCAACGTTTTGAAAAACCTGAGTTACTTCAGACTTAAATGTCTTTAGCTCCTCCACGCAACCAGCACCCGAGCAGCTCAAGGGAGTGTATTTTTCGCGGATTCACTCAACCTCTTCAAACACCTTATGGCCAAGAAGGGGGGCCAGGAGGGGCTGGTGCAGTACCATATGTAACGGTGTTGAGCTTGCACAATTTCAAGGACTCAGATGGTTCTTTTCTCCGCACTGTCATGGTATGGTATCGCCTATCCGATTCATTTACCATTACTTGGCGACACTTTTTTTTTATGTCGGTTATCAGGGCGAATTTGTCTAGCCGAAACCAAAGAAGAGTTAAGTAAAGCTCTTTCTGAATTGTTGGATCCACCATCAACAAATCATTCAAACATTTTTGTGTGGATGTCTTACAGAACGCATCAAAAACTCGCAGTTTGGTCGTTGTACTTTGGGGCCGTAAGACACACTGGTGGGGTATTACGTAGTGTGGAGTAGCAAGGACCTCATGGCTTACAGGGGACATATGACCTAGGGATTTGAATTCTTCTATGAATTCCACATACATTTTCTTTCAGCTCGGATCTCGAGATAATCTTCTATCGAGCGAAAAAAAACGGCGTTTGGCTATATTGAATGAGTTGCCCAAAACGCTTGGATCCGACTTAAGTGGAAGTCTGACTTCAAATCGACCTGAAGGCAGTATTCTAGTAGTCTTTTGATAATGTTCCTTACATAACTCCTGTTCTGGTGACAAAATCTTTTTAGAAAATGGAACTTCTTTCAATGACCAGAATTTTTTCAAATTGTGATCTATCAATTCTAATATTTCATCCTGGCAATTCAGGCTAGAGACCGGTTGTTGATCTTCAGTAATGAAGTTTATTTGTGACCCTGAGTCAAGTAATGCTCAAGCCAATATGTGCTCGCCACTTTTTGTTTGAACGCTTACGATCGACGTCGCTAACAATACCCTTTCTAGAGCCGATGCATGCAAAGCATTTGAAGTAGAAGGGCCATCATTCGTTAACGCTGAAGGAGGATTTTGTGTTGGTGGTGTACGGAAAATAACGCTTAGTTATTTTCAGTCACTTTCAGTCACTTTGCACTTCGCAACGGTGTGATCTTTTCGCAGACAATTTTGACAGAGTGATGCTGACTTGACAAACTTAAACCTTTGCATTACAGCAAGGCGAGCGAACGGAATGCACTGGGCCACAAAAAGTGTCTTGAGCGTTGCAATAACTGCAAGCTGGTTTGGTGCTAGCAGAGGAGCAAGCCAATGAACTTCTATTAAGTTGCTTGCTTAACCCAGTTTTTTCCTGTTTTGTTTTGCCAGTCTCTTCAGCGGATAGATGCTGGTACCTACGACTTAATACCTTTTCGAAATCGGACCCCAGCGGCAATTCCTCATAATCCAGTGATTCTTCCCATTTTTGCCTGGTCACTGGATCTACTCTACTCAATACTAAATATATAATCATAGAGTTTGCAATTTTAGTGTCATCTCCTATGGATAATAATGATCCATAAATCGATGACACAGTGTCGATGAGACCCCTCAACGACGACGCAGACGGCTGGGAAATTTTCGGAAGGCTGAACAGTTGACGTATTTGGTTCGCAAAGATGAGACATTCGTTATCATAAACTCTTTTTAGACTAGCGATAGCTTTGTCGTAATTACTCTCGGTGACCTGGAATGCCTTGAAAGTTCCTAAGGCTTCACCAGAGAGGCAAGAAATTAAATGATTAAATTTCTGATTAACAGGAATGTTCATATCTTTTTGTCCCAAGGTTCGAATTTTTGAACTCCGAATAATTTCCACAGAATTTTGGTAATGCTAAACTGGGAAGTCTAGCTCGAGTTGGCAGAAATTGCAGTAGCTGGGCGGGAGTCCTCAACTGTACTGAAGGCATTATAAAAGGAAATAATCCTTGCCTTGGTTGTGATTGTTAATTCGTCCAACTCGGCTTCAAAGTCATCCATTTCGTCTAACTGCTCGATCTGGTCTTGCAACTCATTTGCTTTAGAAATTGTCTCATCGAAAACCTGAAGCCTGCATTCTAGCTCGGTCTTTTCTAGAGGAAGTGATCCACCTTCCAAACGTCCCTCTAACCGGCGAATGCTTTTTACTTTAACATTTAATCTATTTTTTAAATCATGAAGGGTCGTGAAATTAAGTATGGGTTTATTACTCTCCATTCTATAAAATTATTTATTTTCTAAAAAGAAGCGACTTCGATGCAATTTAAATATTTAAAAATTATTAAAATTTTAAGAAAAAAAAAATTTTTTTCAATAAATAAATTCGAATAAGTTTTGATTTTAATTTTACTTAAAAAAAAAGAAACAATTATGATTAATTAATTTAATAAATTACTTTTAATTAACATTTCATTTTAAAGTAATTCTGTGAATTATAATTTTTTATTTTTTANTATAATATTTTATTTTTTATAATAATAAAATACATTTTTAATTTTTAACCAACGAAAATAATTATCGAAAAATAATTAATTAATTAATTGATAGTCGAATAAATCTATAGCCGAGGCACTGAGTATTTAAATATTTGTTCGCCAGTGATACCGAAAACAATATACCGAACCAAATTGTAGGGTATCGCGTCACTTGGCGTTCCGTTGAACAAAAGACATATACGTGCATACATACAGAAGCGGATAACGGAGGGAGGCGAAAACGATAAGTTCACCGCTGCTAAGTTCATCTATTTGTATGTACCAATTTTTTATGCACAAATATATAACATAATTTTTTGGCTGCACTTTATCTATTTTATTGGCAAATATTTACAATATCGAAAACGAGGGGTAGGGGGCGACAGTGATTTTGGAATAATTTATGCGTCTTTATTTTTGTCCACAGGCAATTTGATCCCCAACCGTTAAGACTAATGAGTAGTGGACTGTAGAGTTATATGTTCTTGTCAGTTTCGCTGTCTAATTGGTACTAAGAAAATTTACATTTGTGGAACTTAACGATAGGTGTGTGTGTGTGTGCAAACATGTTGTGGATTCTAAAGCTAGTAGGTATATAATATAAAGATGACAATATGGGATAACTTAAAAACTATGTATCGATAGTCCATTCCTAAACATCCCGGGCCACCCTGAAACACGGTTTCTGAACTGAGTAGTTTTGCAATTTTCGTTATTGGCCGGGTTTCGAGCCGGATGATCCTGACTGCTCGAACCATATTGTCCTTTCCTTGGAAAGTGTCGATCACCTTCGCTAGATGCCATAATGCTGGTGTTGTGTTGGACACCTTGACGAGCACAACGCTGCCGATTGAAATGTTAGGGGTTGCCGTGGTCCACTTAGGACGCTGCTGATGCTTCGCCTCTGCTGACAACTGCAAATGTTGGATTTGTCCACCCACTCTTAGCAGGTTGTCCTTGTCGATGATTGATGAGAGCTTGACCAATTGAGATTGGTTCCCTAGAGCCTTGGTTTCGCGTAATAACTGGAACTCCTGTTGAAAACCAGCTTGAGCGTGTTGCAGCCATAGAATCCTTGCTGCCTTGATCTCGTCGAATGTTAGAGAATTCGATGTTTGTTTCGAAGATGGGTGCTTCATGCGATGAATGAAGCGCAAAACGTAAGCAAGTCTACATGCCGCCGATTTTAAGTCTACATGCCGCCATGCATGCTTCGGAATGGTTTCGAGGATCTCAGATGTGCGGTTCCCAACAATCGTCTTGAGTTGGGCTGGTGAATACTATAGCCATGACAGGACTATCGTCGAATCACTCCATGCGTAGATCGATACGTCGTTGTGTATTAGTCCAGCTTTTATGGATTGCAGAAGTTGACTAAGTAGAAGTGCGCCAAATAGTTCCAGGCGCGGCAATGACTGCTGCTTCAAAGGTGCCACTCTTGTTTGGTTCCATCGTCGTTAACCACTCGGCTGTAGACCACCGCTGAGTACGCCTTGGTGGATGCATCTGAAAATCCGTACAATTCGATTTTCTGTTTGTCGCTTTTAACTAAGCGCGGTATCTGGAGCTTGTGAAGGTTGTCCAGATCAGCTCGCCATTTGAGCCAGTTGTTTGCTAGTTTGCTCGGTAGTTCATCGTCCCAATTCAAATTCAACAGCCAGAGTTTTTAAAATAGTATTTTGAATTGAACTACGATTGGTGCTAATAGACCGAGAGGGTCGAATATACGTGAGACATCCGACAACACTTGCCTCTTGGTGCAGCGAAGGTCTTTCGATAGGTTTACGACAATGTGTCCTCTCCAGGGTGCCAATGCAGCCCTAGAACTTTGACTGGTGATTGTGAGGAATCCGTGTTATCCTCCGATTTGATGCGTTTGGTATTCGATACCCATTTCCCGAGCTCTAGGTTAGTACAGGGCATCAGTTGGACCAGTTCGTCCCTGTTGCGTAGCAGCTCATCCTCACTATTTGCTGCAGTGAGAACGTCGTCGACATAGAAGTCCTCCAACACGATTTTTGCTGCGTTCGGAAACTCGTGCTTATGGTCAGAAGCTAGTTGCTCTCTGACTGCTAAAAATGGTCCGCATGATGTTCCATACGTCGCCGCGTATAGTTGAAAGTGCTTGATGGGATCTGACGGATCCTCTCTCCATACTACTCTCTGATAGTCTCTATGTTTTTCACTCACCCAGATTTGACGGAACATCTTGACTATGTCCGCTGAAAAGACGTATTTGTATATACGGAATCGCAAGCACACAGCAAATAGGTCTCGCTGAGATGAGCATCGATGTCTATTGTTGTTGTAAGTGCCGTAGCGCTGCATGCGCGTGATGAAAGCAGTGATGTAATTACCCATCCGAA
Source organism: Drosophila pandora (assembly GCA_021223865.1). Taxonomy (NCBI): domain Eukaryota; kingdom Metazoa; phylum Arthropoda; class Insecta; order Diptera; family Drosophilidae; genus Drosophila; species Drosophila pandora. The sequence continues at coordinate 242,774 of JAJJHT010011235.1, forward strand.
AATTTATAATATAGCAATGAGCTTTCCTTTGTCGTCGTAGATGTTTCTCCCAGTTATAACACTCCAAACGTGTTCACTGCCCAAAAGAATGTCAATTAGGGCATTCGTGCTAAATTGCGAATCTGCCAATTGCAGATCGTTGAAAACTCGAAGTGCAGACTCGTTGATGGCCTGCCTTTCCAATGATGATGTAATCCTTCCAAGCACATGAGCCTGGACTACCAGCTGATCTTGCGAAATACGGGATTGGATGCGTATAGTGCTGCATCCCCTTGTAGTGTCTGCTTTGGTTGATGAAATTCCCGTAACCAGTATGCGTGATGGCGTACGAGCCAAACCAACAGCGTTCAGATATATACGACAGTTCTGAACCCGTGTCCAATAGGAGTCGGCATGCTACCAAATCTCCATTTGCGTTGCGAACGTTGACCATGGCTGTCGGCAAGGTGCTCCCGTTCCATCCAGTTGATTGTTGTGTATTTGCAGTGCCTTGTGCAATGTGACTTGTAGTCACCGTTGTGATGTTTGCGCTAGGATCCTCCTGATCCTTACCAGTTTGAGCGATTGTTCCAATAGCCTGTTGCGTGCGTTGCAGGTGCAACAGTGAGTGATGCTGACCCTTACATTGTCTGCACTTGAACGTCGATTTGCATTTCCTGACCCCATGACCAGGTTTTAGACAATTGTAGCATAGAGCGTTTTCCTTGGCAAACGAAAACCTCTGTCCTGCTGACATATCCAAGAATTGTTGGCATCCATACAGACGATGCTCTGTAGAATGACATTTGCTGCACTTGGTTCCTTCAAGTACAACCAGCGAATGTGTGACCTTCCTTGTCTTTTTTTTGCGCGGTTCCCACTGCATACGTACAGCCCACCTCCCGTCCAACCGACCGAGGGACGCTGCCGCGTAACGTACGGCTCGAATCGCGGGAATAAATCCGAGATAGATAAGCGAGGATTTGGAGAAAGATATTACGAGGAAGGGTGTTGCACAGATAAGGCGGTTAATATAAGCGATTTAAGATTGTTAGTAGAGCAAAGTGACAAGATGTGGTAGAGACCATTGTAGTCCGAACATAATACCCTGAACGGATCGTGTTGGGCATATGTCAAACTACAATGGCTGAGGAGTAGAGGACGAAAGTTTCTGGTCCTTCTACTAGGAATGTTAAAATTTAAATGCTGGCTGTCTATATTTCCATAAATAAGATTATATAGAAACATGACACCCAGCATCGTTCTACGATTTGTTAATGATGGTAAGTTGATTAGTAAAAGTCTACTATGATAAGAGGGGAGGTAAAGATTTGCATCCCAATTAAGTCCCCTAAGAGCAAAAGTAAGGAAGTTTTTTTGTACAGATTCAATGTGATCTTGGTGTACTCCATATTGAGGACTCCAGACACACGATCCATACTCTAGAATCGGACGGACCAGTGATGTATATAACGTTTTAGTTATGTACGGGTCATTAAATTCTTTTGACCATCTTTTAATAAAACCAAGCACACCCATAGCTTTATTAACCATGGTAGATACATGGTCGGTAAATTTAAGTTTCAAATCTAATAGGACACCTAGATCGTTAACCTGAGTTAATCGTTCTAAGGCGTTCCCATAGAGAAAGTACATAGCCTGGTGAGGACTAGATCGGTAAAAAGACATAAGTTTACATTTCGATCCATTAAGCTTTAGGTTATTTGCTAAACACCAATTTTGAAGTTTATCCAAATCGGATTGAAGTCTAGACTGGGCGCTAGTGAATTTATACTGAAGGCATAGCTTAACGTCATCAGCGTACATAAGTACAAGTGAATTAGTTAAGGCAAGGGGCAAGTCGTTAATAAACAGAGTAAAAAGTAGGGGTCCAAGATGGCTTCCTTGGGGCACCCCCGATGTGGCGCGGACTAAACGCGAGGTAACATCTTTAAAGAAAACACGTTGGGTTCTCCCTGATAAGTAGCTCGAAATCCACATAAGAAGATCAGTTGGGAATCCCAAAAGACTGAGTTTACTTATAAGAAGCGAATGGTTAACAGAGTCAAATGCTTTACTGAAGTCAGTGTATATGACGTCTGTTTGTAAGCCATTCCGGAAGCCATCCGTGATAAAAGATGTTAGCTCCAATAAGTTGGTAGTGGTGGAGCGGCGCTTCATGAAGCCATGCTGGCACGGAGTTATTATTGAACTACATAGGTGTTGCAAATGTGGAGTGATAAGTTTTTCAAAAAGCTTTGGAATTGCTGACAATTTAGAGATGCCTCTATAATTAGCAGCGTCGGATTTTTTCCCTTTTTTATGCAGCGGAATAATGAAGGATTCCTTCCACATAAGGGGAAAGATCGAAGTTTCCAGCGATAGATTAAAGAGTTTAACAAGCGGTTTGCACAGTGCCTCGGCGCAGTACTTCAGAACACAGCCTGGTACTCCATCAGGGCCTGGCGAATACACGGGCTTAACCTTAAGAAGATCCGATAACACACCACTTTGATCGAAAGATGGGCAAAATATAAGGTTGGCTGATTGGATATTATAAGTGTAAGGCTGAGCTAAACTGCTGCTAGGTGAATAGGTAGTTTGAAAAAACTGTGCAAAGAGATCGGCCATTGCCTGATCGGTGTTCGCATAAGAGTTCTCAAACGTAAGCAGTGGGGGAAAAGATACATGTTTACGCTTAGTGTTTACAAAGTTATAAAACTGCTTCGGATCCTGAGTAAACTGAATCCTGCAGCGGCGAATATAACTCCTATAACATTCTGCGTTATGCACGGTGAAATTGGACCGAGCTACTAAGTATCTTGAATAACTAACTGTACAGCCAGATAATCTATGTTTGTTTAAAAGTCTACTCATACTATTCTTTAAATTTATAAGGTGCCTTGTATACCAAGGCGGATTCGTTGAAGCGGACGGATATTTCCACGGCACGCAAGCGTCGAAAAATATGTTCAAAGTGTAATAAAATTTTTGTAATGCGATGTTTATATCCTCGCATGCCAGTAAATCAGACCAATCAAATTCCAAAATTAACTTGTTTAATTTCATAAAGTCAGCCTTACGAAAGAAACGAACTTTCTGAGATTTAACTGTAGACTTAAGGTCAAAAAAGTAATTATTTTCGATTGAAACCTCAAGAGTGGGATGATATGGATCCTCAGGGTTAGAAAGGGGCAAAGTTCTGGAAAGAGTAATTCCATCAGGATCAGAAACGAAACATAAGTCCAACAGCCGACCTAAAGAATTTCTAACGTGGTTAATTTGCCCGAGTGACATGTCGAACATGCCCTCAGGGAAGTCATGGTGGGAGTTAAGCTGTAAAGACGGTGAATTATCAACATTTGACCACATAAGTTCTGGGATATTAAAGTCACCCAGAGCTATCAGCTGGTCACCATCAGACAGACGATCGAAAACCAAACGAATAGCGGACAAATGTTGCCAGTATGTTGGCGGTTCGGACGAAGGTGGTATGTACGAACAGGTAACATACAAAGATTGATCGGACAAAGTGATTTTGATGCAAAGAAATTCAATGTCACCAAACTCTTGTGATTTTACCTCTTCAGAAGCGAATTTGGAGTCTACAGAAATTAGCACTCCTCCTCCCCTTCGCAAAGTTCTATCACATCTAAAAGTGGTGTACCTACTAGGAAAAACTTCGGAGCTTAAGATCTCCGGCTTTAACCAAGTTTCTGTAAATACAATAATGTGGGATGCAAAAAAAGAACTATCAGAATACAGTTTGGGAAGTTTACTACGTAACCCTCTTGTATTCTGATAGGTAAGTGTTAATGAAGACATTAGTTTTTTGAGATTGAGGAAGATGAGGTGGAAGGTTGATCAGTGGCCTTAACATGTGGGAGTTTTACACCCACAGGTTTGGTTATCTTTTTTTTCACCGTACTTGGCTGATGTTCTTGGACGAAAATGTTCTCTGGCCAAAAGCTGGCGGAACAGATCGTCTTGAACATCTGCAAGGGCACACGTATTTTGAAAGATGACGTGTGCCTGGTGTAAGAATATTTGAATTTTGTAATATCCACCACCTTTATGTCGGCTTTTGCTTTGGCTTTGATGTAAGCCGAGATATCAATCTCCGAAGTATCAGGGGCAAGCCGGGAAACAAAAATGTGTTTTGATGGTGGGATCACCTGCAAGGGTTTTGGTGCCGCCGTAACTAATACTGCGGCATCAGTGCGTACCGGGGGTCCGGACGGTTTATTACCCTGTTTGGTGACTGTTACAGGAGTTTGAATTATTGGGTCTGGGATCACTTGAAGCGATGCCACAGAGGACATATCGGACAATTGCTCATTGATTCCGAGACATTCGGAAGCCGAATTTTTCTCAGGTCCGGCCCTTGGGGTGGCCAGAGATATAAGCGGCTGCATAGTTGTCGGCTGAGCAGGCTGAAGATTATTCGACCCGAGCACATCACTAAAAGCGGATTTCTTACGCTTTGGAGACTCATTTAGTAGTTGAAGACTACTAAACTGTGTATCAAGCGCACAGAGTTGGTCATTGATTTTTCGAAAACCACTAATCAACTCCTTGAAACCGCTTTTAGTCTGCCTCATGAACGACCTCATTTCGTTCTGAACAGCACGACAACCGTCACAGCAAAAGTGGAGTCCAGACCTACGCGAGATTGCATCCGACACTGATGCCGTGAACCCGGCACACTTAGCGTGAAAACGTTTTCACAGAGCCAGCAATGGATGGTAGGCTGGGAAGACGAGATTGTCTTATTGCAAGACTTTAATGCACAGACCAATTTAAAATCCATAATTATTAAAAATTTAAATAATTAATTTATTAAAAATTATTTAAAATTAAATAATTAATTTATTAAAAATTATAAAAAATTTATAATTTTAAATTTAAAATAATTTAAATAATAAATTTATTAAAAATTATTAAAAAAATTAATAATTAATTTAAAAATATTATTTTGTTTTATTAATGAGGAACCTTGAACCACTGTACCAAGGAAACGAGAAGGGGAGATTAAAGAGAGCAGTTAGTGCAAGTTAGTAAGATTTAAAGAAATAGAGATAAGAATCTCTATTGAGCGAGAGTAGAAGCAAAAGAATATCAACAACACCGTAGGAGGTGAAGAAGCAGAGCAGGGCTATGTTTGGAAAGTAAATTAAATAAATTATTATTTTACCTCCAAATATATCTCTGCACACGCGAAGCGATACGGATCTAAAAAATTGCAATTTGTTTTTATATCAGTAAAGAAATAAACACCGATTGTTTATAGAAAGCTTGTTGCAAATTTTACAAAAACGTAGTGCGCACAAAAAAAACACGTCCGTTCGCTTTAAGATAAAGAGAGAGGAGAGAGAGGAAATTGTCTTGTCACCGATTGAGGCTGTAGTCTTGCCTCCTCCAAAAATTTGAAGAATTCCTCCAATGTGGGTGAGTCTGACTCCACACTGCCCTCGATCCACCTGCGTCGAGTATCTGCATCCAGCTTCTCCAGCGTCAAGTAGATGATCCAACAGTCTCGTCCTGTTTCCTCTATGGCATCCAGACCACGCACTATTTCATTGGCGCCGTCTGACACCTTTCGTAATAATGCTGTATCCGACCTGGTTGTTGTTGGCAGCTTCATAAACTGCTCCAATAGTGAATTCACGATGTGCCGTGGATGATTATATCTTTCATTAAGTCGCTCCCACGCAGTGTTGTAAGCTGAATCCGTAATAGCCAAATGTCGTACCAGATTCGCAGCCTCGTCGATCAGAAGAGATTTCAAATAATGAAATTTGTGCGTATTTGTTAAATTCGTCTTATTGTGAATTGTGCTCTCATAAATATCTTTGAAAGCTGGCCACTCTGAATAATTGCCAGCGAACCGTTTAATTTGAATTTTAGGCAATTCGCTTTGAGCTGATGCCCCTACCATTTGAGCACTACCTGAATTCGCCGCGTTGACGTCTCATCCTTCAGGTCTCGACATGTTTGCAGTGGCTCGATTTGCCGCCAACTGCTCGAAGAGTTGTTGTTGTTGTTGTTTCAAACTTATTATTGCGTCGCTGTTTTGCAGTACGCGGCTGCCGTTGTCACTGTTCACAAATGATGGACTAGGTCTTGTACCTACCATCGCCGAAAGTAATGCATGTGCCCTTAGATATTTTTCCTCGTATTTTTCCACATAGCCATCTAATGTGGATCCGGAGCATGACAACATATTCTTCGTCTAGCAAAGCTATTTCATCACCAAATCTTGTGAAGTCTTTCCAAATTGTGTTGAGATGCTCCAGCCGCGAAGACACCTCTGCCCGTGTGGCTTTCGATTGCTGCGCGTCCTCAGCCCAAGCCAAGCTCCGTGTGATATTGGCCTTGAGTCTGGCGCGCCCTTTTGTCAATGCTTTCAATTGCTCCATGTCGAGAAACAATTACAAATGAGAACCAATGCACAGAAAACTACAAAACAAATCCGGTTGCGAAGGACCAAACAAGATCCCCAACCGATAAGACGAATGAGCAGTGGACTGCAGAGTTATATGTTCTTATCAGTTTCGCTGTCTAATTGGTACTAAGAAAATTTACATTTGTGGAACTTAACCTATCGTTAAGTTCCACAAATGTAAATTTGTGTGTGTGTTGTGGATTCTAAAGCTAGTAGGTATAGAGAAGAAGAATATATATATAGAGTATATATAGAGAAGAAATATAAAGATGCCAATATGGGATAACTTATAAACTATGTATCGATAGTCCATTCCTAAACACAATTGTTCATATGTATTGGCAATATTTAATAAAATTTATATAAAACTTTATTATTCACTTTAGCTCTACTATATTTAAAGTACGTATGCGCCAAGAAATGAAAGGAGGGTGCAAGTTTCAAGACGAATATTATTTTGTCTTTTCTCGACTTTCAATTTTTTGCACAAATACCTGCAGTTCTGATTTTGGATCCTTTAATCCTGCGGCTACTTCACTAGGACAGTCGATGGAGGTGCAGGACATGGGGATGACAATGACTCCAGTTGATAAAAATTTTGTTTCGCGACGCGAACTTTAAATTGTTTTTTGTTTATTATTTTAAAATGTTCACAACACGAGCAACTTTGTATTTTTTTTTTTATTTTTTATTTTTTTTAAATTGTATTCTTTGTGTCACTGTCACTTGTTGCTTTGTTTATAAATTATAGTAAACCAAGTCCACCCGGGGGCGCCAAAATGTTTAATGAGATTAGCTTACCTCACACTTTCCAAAAAACTAAAAGTGGCTATTTACTATAATTTTTTACAACGACGAAAAATAATACACAAGCGATCGACTCAACGTTACAATTGCTATATCTTAAACAAAAGATCTTAAGCCTAGCTTATCTATTGTGGCGAAGCGGGGCGAATTCACGGGAGAGCTAACTTATACTAGACTTTAATACAATTCAAAACTTAATCTTCTACATTAATTCTAAAGTAATAAAGAACTTCCCCGTTCCGTCCGATGCAGACCCAAACTCAAACTCAAACCCAACTTTAAAATTAAATAGAATGAGAAATATATATATATATTTATTTATAGCAGTATACCTTAAGCAGGCAGACGCCCTATCAAGAAAAGGCATCGACAAACTAAAAGAAATAAATAGACAAATATTTTAAGCCATAACTAGATCACCAAGTAAACAGAAAAAAATGGCGCAGTTTCACCATCTAGTTCAGATTTGCCAAAAAAGCAAATGATAGCTTTTAAGCCCAAAATATTTGACGTCATTCATAACGAAGATGTTAAAAAAGTAGTGACCTTGCATTTAACAATATCGGAGTATTCTCCGATATATATTTATTTATTTACAATCTGTTTGCTTAAAGTTAAAAACTAAAGCTACAGAGGGGGGTGTCGCAGCCATAGCTACTAAGGCTTTCGGCCTTCCTCTAATTTTTTATTTGTTATTATTATTATTTTTTTTATACCCTTGCAGAGGGTATTATATTTTTGGTCAAAAGTGTGCAACGCAGTGAAGGAGACATCTCCGACCCTATAAAGTATATATATTCTTGATCAGGATCACCTCCTGAGTCGATATAAGCATGTCCGTCTGTCCGTCTGTCTGTCGGTTTCTACGCAAGCTAGTCTCTCAGTTTTAGAGCTATCGAGTTGAAACTTTGCACACATCCTTCTTTTCCTTGCAGGCAGTACATAAGTCGGAACAGCCGGGATCGGTCGACTATATCCTATAGCTGCCATATAACTGATTTATCGGAAATGCCATAACTTCGTTGTTTTTTAAGTTAGAGGGTTGGGACTTTCCACACATGTTATATTTGACCAAAATATTTTGTGTACAAAATTTCATAAGGATCGGCCAACTATATCCTATAGCTGTCATACAACGATCGGAATTGGCATAACTTTGGTGTTTTTTAAGTTAGAAAGATGGGACTTGGTACAGATTCTATTTTGGACAAAATAATCTGATTTGCCAAATTTCATAAGGATCGGCCGACTATATACGATCTTCTATATATGTAATAATATAAGATGCGTGGCGCCACCTAGCGGACTGCGACTGAACTGCAAGGGTATATCAACTTCAGCTCCGCCCGAAGTTAGCTTTCCTTTCTTGTTTTTCAATTGTTTTTGTTTGTTAGTTACTAATTCTTAGTTTGAAATTCTTTGTGATATTCAAGTTTTTAGCACAATTACTAAATAATTTAAATAATACCTAATATAAACGTATTCAAGTATGGGGGCTAAATAGTCTGTTTATGTTTGCTTGCTCTTAATGACTACTAATATTGTGTTGGTGGACATTTCATTATTAATTATTAGATAAGGTTTAATATCTTTGTTTTTTTAAGAAAGTTTAGGATATTGAGGATGTTGGTGTTTGTGGGATTTGAAAGGGAAGAGTGGAGATTACCGTTAGGGAAGTGGATACGGGCTGGGTTTAAAACTATACCTTCATTGAGTATGTGGTTTAACGTCATTGGGCTTGGTTGCAAAACTTTTTTTTTGTTGTGGTCAAAGGTGCCATAGTTGCGTGTTTAGCGGCTTCGTCAGCACATTCATTCCCTATGATTCCTACGTGGCTTGGGGTCCATAGGATTTCTATTTTTGGATATAGGTTTGTTATTAAACTTCTTATTAATGCCGGGCAATATGAGGCTTTAAGGCAGAGAGTGAGTCGGAGCAAATGCAGATAGTGATTGTTTTCCTTTCATTGTTCGACTTATTTCAATGGCTTCTAGTATAGCAATTATCTTAGCTGTATAGACTGAGGAGTAGGGCGGAAGTATGGCCATTTTTAGGATACAGTTTTCTGTGATAATAGCGTACGCAGTTATATTGTGATCCCTCAGTATAAATAAATGTAAATTTGCTCATTTTTGATTTTATGTCTGAAAATTCTTTTCTGAATATTGACATATTTGTTTGATCTTTGCTGTATTTGTGTCGGTTGTTTCTGATTTTAAATACCAGGGCGGTTTTGATTTTGGTATGAGTTTCACTGTATTGAGAGAAAGGCCTAGGTTGGTACAAGAGAATATACTTTTTTGTATGTCCGAGTTTCTGTATTTTATGATTTTGTTTTTTTGGATTTTGTCAATTATTGGTTTCAGTGGAGTATCTGTTGATTGGATTATGGTTTTTGATAATTTAGCTTGAAGGTGATGTATTCTTGTTTCAAGAGGGGTGACATTGGATTCAACATATATATTATAAGTAAGAGTTGAACAGAAGGCTCCTAACGCGGTTCGAAGTGCATTGTTAAGTATAGTTTTAATGGGTTTTATTACTGATTTTGGTGCTAGCCCATATAGTGGTAGGGCAAAATCTATTTTTGATAGTGATAAGCTTTTTGCGATTTGGACTAGTGTTGTTGGCTGACAATTGTATTTATCATTTGCTAGGAGTTTTAATATATTTGAGGAATTTGTCAGAGATTTTGTTAAATTCTTAAAATGCGGTTTCCATCTATATTTTGAGTCGAATGATAATCCTAGTATTTTTAATTTCTGCACTGACTCAATGATGTGTGTTTATGAGGATACCCGGCAAATGCAGGAATTTTTTCTGCAAATATGCATATGTTTGCATTTCGAAAGAGATAATGCTGCTCCAGATGTATCACACCAGTTGTTAATGTCCTCAAAGAGGCTTAAATCAATTTGCGGATTTTTTTCTTTTTTCAGGTCAACGATAATGTTGTAGTCGTCAGCAAATGCAATGAAGTTAAAATTTTTTAATGGTATTAGATAAGCTATTAAATGCTATAAGGAACAATATTACTGACAATGGGGAACCCTTGGGTATCCCGTTGTGGAGTGGGTGGATTAGTGATTGCCTGTGATTTACTCTGACTCTGATTTTGCGGTTCGTCTTAAATTGGGTTACGTATTTTGTTAGTCTAGGTCCACATCCCCATTTAGACAGTTGGCTTTTAATGGTGTGAAGTCCTACTTTCTCGAATGCTTTTTCTGAGAGGGACCTGCTGATGATTGAATCTACGTATAGTAGACAGTCTATCACAGACTTCGCTCTTTTGAATCCTATTTGACGGCCGACTATATGCGATCCGCTATATATCTAATAATATAAGATGCGTGGCGCCACCTAGCGGACTGCGACTCAACTGCAAGGGTATATAAACTTCGGGACCGCCCGAAGTTAGTTTTCCTTTCTTGCTTATATTATATTATGTTATCTTGAGTCATTCCTCTTTTAAATTATCTCCATGCTCTGGTTTTTTTAGATTTCAGGATATTTAGTTTTTTATTCCACCATGGAACATTGTGTTGAGTTTTTGGAGGCTGGGATTGGGGAATAATATTGTGTGCGCTATTTAGTTGTCGGGTCAGGCAGCAGCCACGGCATTGTGTTGTTGTGATTTAATAATCAATATAAATGAAACATATATATATAAATGTCATAATTATAGTTTAGCATATAATCATTTTCTCATCGCTGTTGTTAGTCGCAAGCCGACTCTTCTCGGCCGCTCGGCTTTATTTTATCTTTGTCATTAAGTTAACGAGCTTTCGCCCGATGCTCAAAGTGGGATTGTACTCTCTATCTCAGTGCATTCTAAATTTCGGAGCTTTTCTGGCACTCCATTTCATATGCGAACAAATAAACATTTTATAACGTTGTGAAACAAATAATTCCCTTTTTTGTTATTTTGGAAAAAGGGATAAAGTCATTGAAAAACTCAATGACCAAACATTGGTGACCCCAACGTGATCTAATTAATAAAATTAACAATTCCACGAGCATAAAACAGTGCGATCATACCCGTTTCAGTTTTTGCGCGGTGTATTAACATATGTATGTGCATTTTTGAACGGCACACAGTGCATCAGTGAAACAATTATTTTGTATTTATACATAAATCATTTAATAATATAAATAATTACAATACATACAATTGTTATCCGGTCCGCCAACATACATACATACATACGTTCCACTTGCAAGTGCATTCGACTCACACAAGCGTTCATATATATATACATTCCACAACTCAGTGTACGGTTCTGAGCGGATAAATACGGGCGGATAAATCGTATTCGCTGTGCTCAAATATAATTAAATATAATAAAATAAACAAGAACTATAATTTTGGCGCCAAAATTAATTTGTGCGTGTTTTTTACCTAAATTGAGCGTATCTCAATTATGGTGGCGATGAACTTCAGCGGCGCCGTCACAGGAGAACCCACTCCATCTCGGAGTGCGATTTTAAAATGCAAGGCAAAGGGTATCCTCCAGGATTTGAAGAGGATCCAAGGAGCCCTGCAGCCAATGTCAAAGGTGGAGGATGCTATGCTCCATGTGCGTCACGGCCAGTTGGGCGCCATGTACGAGGATTTTAAGGCCATCCACGGGGAGCTTGCGGAGTTTCCAGTATTCAGGTGGAACCAGCGCTCAGTCGGAGTTTTTAAGCCTTGCCTCCTCTTCCTCTTCCTACTTTCAGCGGAGGATATTCAGAGGGGGCTGAGTTTCATTCGGTCTTTTCGACGATTGTAGGCTGCAATCCTTATATAAGTAAGGTGGAAAAGTTTCAGAGGTTGCGATCTTGTCTTTGGGACTCCGCTTTAGAGGCAGTCTGTTCCTTGGAAATCGAGAAGAATTATTATGTCGCAGTGCAGCTTTTGGAGAATCGATTTAATAACCGTCAGTTGATATTTCAGGCTCATGTCAGCGAGATTCTGGACCTCAACCTATTGGAAGGTAACTCAGTGGCAGCGCTATTATTACTAATTCACCTGCCTTTGCTTATATATTATTCGGTGGGTGGTCCCATGTAGTTTCTGCATGCCCAAGATTTTTGTCATTGCCCCCTGAGAGCCACCTTGGCGAAGCTAGGCGACTAGGTCTATGTCGGAAATGTTTCCAAACTGGCCATCACCTGCGTGACTTCCTCGCTGATAATTGTCGCAGTTGTGGGAGGAGGCATCACAGTCTGTTGCATTTTTTGGAGTTACAGTCTTCCAGCAGCCAGCCTTCTGCTGTGCCGTCTATATCAGCCGCAGCCGAGTGCGCCGAGCCAATAGGCGCTTCACCATCCACGGCTCATGCAATAGTTGTCCAGGGTCGCAGCGGTGAGATAGCCTTACTGGCCACAGCGAACATTCTCGTTCGGAGTCGATCTGGGGTTTTTGTTCCATGCCGGGCTCTTTTGGATTCTGGATCGCAGGTGCACATGATTGGGCACGCGAGGTGCCCAAGCCAGCTGGATGAGCGCTTAGAGTGTCTGCTCCGTAAATTTTGGGAAATCGAAGACTGCTCCGAGCCCATTGTGAAGTGGACGAAAGAGGAATTTACGAGACGCATTTCGTGCAGAATTCTGCTCGGCTCGAGTCAGGCGCCTACTCGGTGAAGCCGCCGTTGAAGGTCAGCTCTGAGTTGCTAGGTGAATCGTACTCACGAGCCGTGCGGCGATTTCTCTTCCCCGAAAGGAAGCTTTGCCGTCAGCCTTAATGAAAAGACCAATATACTGCGTTCATAAAGGAGTATTTAGATAGGCATATGTCTCCAGTTCCGCCTAGTCCACGATCTGCCAGACAGTATTTCCTGCCACATCACTGCGATTTGAAGGAGGACAGCTCAACAACCAAGCTCAGGGTTGTTTTTGATGGTTCAGCTGCCACTACGTCTGGGTATTCATTGAATGACGTTTTGATGTCTGGTCCAGTTATCCAACCAAAGCTGCTGCACATTCTTCTTAGGTTTCGTTGCCATCGAGTGGCCATTACAGAAGATATTTGCAAAATGTACCGATGCGTCAGAGTTTTCCCCGAGGACAGCTATCTGCAGTGCATTCTTTGGCGGAATTCCACCCAGGATAATTTGCAGGTTTTTAAACTGGATACGGTCACTTATGGGACAAAGCCGGCCTCATTTTTAACAATTCGAGCAATGCATCAGTTGGCAGAGGATGAGCAGTCTATGTTTCCAAAGGGTGCCGAAATTCTGCGACGCGATTTTTGTGTTGATGATCTAATTTCCGGCGGTGACTCTATAGAGGAGGCTACCAACATACCTGTCATTACGAAGGCAATAATTTTTCTTCAGAAGCTATGCCGTGAGAAGTTGTCCTGGGATGAAAGTCTACCTCAAGCTCTTCACTCCGATTGGGACATGATTTGTTCCAGCTTTGCCATGGCGCAGCCTGCTGAATTCCCTAGATGGTCACTATCATCATAGTCTGAAGTGGAGATTCATGGATTTTGTGACGCCAGCATCGAGGCTTATGGGGCTTGCATTTATGTCGTATCGAAGGGTACCAGGTCAAAAAGTCATTTACTCTGCTCAAAGTCCCTAGTCGCTCCTCTAAAAACAGTTTCGGTACCGAAACTGGAGTTATCTGGAGCAGAGTTGCTAGTTCGGCTTATTTCGGAAGTAGCTCAGTTAAAGGTCTACGATGGGAGGTATTTCTGCTGGTGCGATTCTGCTGTGGCACTGTCCTGGATTCGGGAGGAGCCCGCTCGTTTTAATTTTTTCGTCGCCAATCGAGTTTCAACAATCCAGGAGCACTTTATGGCTGTTCTCCCGGAGCAAAGAATCAGCGGTTGCCAGGTTTTCGGAGTGACTGGTGTGGATTTTTGCGGCCCATTTTACTATAAGCTAGAGGTTCGCAATAAACGTGAGTGTTTTCATTTGCTTTGCTACTAAAGCCGTGCACTTAGAGCTTGTAAAGGATATATCTACATCTGCGTTTTTACATGCTTTAAAACGGTTTATATGCAATCGCCGAAAGCCTCAGAACATTTGGTCTGACAATGCGACCAATTTTGTTGGAGCTAAAAACGAGCTAAAGGAGCTGCTTCAACTCTTCATAAGCGATGAGCATCAACGAGCACTTCTAGAGTTTTGCGCGATTGAGTCCATCGAGTGGCATTTTATTCCTCCTCGATCTCCGCATTTTGGTGGACTCTGGGAAGCGGCTGTCAAAACCGCAAAGCATCATTTTTACCGGGCCGTTGGATCCTCAGTTCTTGGATTTGACGAGCTGCGAACTCTACTTTGTCACATTGGTGCTGCAATAAACTCACGGCCTTTAATGTCTCTTTCAGAGGATCCAGCAGATCTTGATGTTCTAACTCCATCCCATTTTTTAACTGGTGGCCCGTCAGTCAGTTTTATCGAACCTGATGTCACAAAGCTGAATTTCAACCGTATGGACAGCTGGCAGCATGTGTCTTTCCTGCAGCAGTCTTTCTGGGCCCGATGGAAGGAGGAGTATTTAAGCCTTCTTCAGCAGCGCACCAAATGGCGTGCGCCCGGCCCTGCCTTGGCGGCCACGGAGGCCCGCATGCCGTCCGTGCTCGACGCATTTCTCCTCTCCCGTTCCTTCTAAACACAGCCGCGCTGGCCCTTCCGACGTCGCCGTGCTCGCTTGCCTGCTTGCTCACTTGCTTTTGCGTCCAGCGCCTCCTTCCTGGCCTACCGGACCCGCCGGGTGGCCCTGCTGCGCTGAAGCATTGCAGCTCGCCCCGCAGCTGCCTCCGCCTTCCACCGTCGGACCGCTTCCTTGGCAGTCTCTTCGGCCAACCTTCCTCTAGCCCTTGCCAGCGCCAGGGATGCATCCGCCTCCCTCCGGTCCTGGCTCCTCCTCCGTCTCCTGCGCCGCGCTAGCAGCTCTAAACTGGGCCGGTGGTCCTCCTCCTCCACTCTGACTTTGCCCACCGGGATTGATCTCTCCGTTGGCCTCTTGGGCCATCACCCGGAGGACCCTCCTCGTGGCCTGGAGCTGCCGGCCGTCCCATCCTGGCAAGTCCAGGATCTCCAGGTCGCTTTCGTCGGAGGAGACTATCGGCGAAGCGTGTGATGAAGTCGTGTCCATGATTGTCTTGTGAAAAAAAGGAAGGCCGGCCGGTGTCCACCACTGCCTTTTTAGAGGCCTGCCGCCTGGAATAGATCCGTTCATACGGTTCTTTTGTCCTCTTCCCTAATCCCGTTGTAGGTCTCTTCCTTTCTCCGGTTGTTCGTGTATTCTGCCGTTTCTTTCTCTTTTCCCCTTTTTTTTTTGTGAGTTGACATTATTGGTGTTTTTTTTTTTTATTCTCCTTTTTCTGCCTGCACTTGGGCTTTTAGTTCACTTACGTGTGCCCTCTTCTCTTTCTTCGTGCTCCCGTGACGTAGCACGGCGATCACCGGCGAAATCTCAGCGCTAGTTTCCCCGCGAAACCTTCGTCCGCTTTGGACAAATTGTGCTCTTTTGCCCACACCGTGTCGCCGATCTTCGGGCTCCACTCCCGCCTCCTCAGATTGTAAAGCCAAGCTTGTTCCTGCGCCGCGCGATCCATATTTCTTCGCACCAGCTCGAACACTTCCTGTAATTTTGCTGCATTTTCTGAGGGAGTGGCTTGTGCTTCTCCTGTCCCCAATGCCCCTTTGTCAAATATCGCTTTCGGCATTCCTGGCTCTCTGCCTTAGATTACGAAGCATGGTGAGTATCCCGTGGAGTCTGACACGCTCGAGTTCACCGCCAGCATTAATTTTGCCCAGTGCTCGTCCCATGTCCTTTGGTCATTGCCTGCAAGCTCCGGACGAAAATATGCTATATAGGTGTACAAAATTGCATATAAAAAATATTCTTGTTCGGCACGTGACTGATTTTTTTTTGTTTTTCTTGCACGTGCCGAACAAGAATATTTTTTATATGCAATTTTGTGCACCTATATAGCAAATTTTCGTCACTAAAATTGATATCAGATATTTTGGGTATGCATGCAGGTTCGTCACCGGTACTTTACCTCGTCAAGAGTTTTTTTTTATATAATATCAGTTGTTTTTTGTATATATTGATCTTCAATTACTTAAAACAGAACGCAAAATATATATAATATATATATATGGAAGAGACCTCTGGACTGGGGATTCACACAGTTAGCAATGAATCGCCAGCAATGAATTGTAAGGATAAATATCAAAGCTCTTTTTTTTTAACTGTATAGATTTTGACATTCAAGAAGGTGGAATAATTAAAAACCTTTCCGAAGACGTAAAGAATTTTTCGATAGCTTCAGTGGCTCTGAAGTTATACGTATTTTTAATTTACAAAGGTTCTGGAATTTGGTTAGTTTAAAAATTTGAATTAAAAGTTTGCCCAAAAATGAATTTAAAATCCAAAATTGTTTCGTAGTTGTGGGAAACCAAATTGTTTTAACAAATTAACAGATGAGACGCCTATCCTTATGAGAGTTCCACTATATAATAAATTAGTTGCTGAAGTTGATATACCCTTGCAAAAATGACAGAATTTTAGTAAGTTTTACCGAAAAACTGACATCAAAATCCGAAAAACACGAATAAAAGTCGAAAACTTCAGTTTCAGGTGTAAAAATTTTGTCCTTTTTGTTCAACAAAATCGAAGATATATTTTTTTTTTTTTTAAAAGCTACAACATTTAACTATTGAAAAACACCGAAAATTTTGAAATCGGTTGAAAAAAACGCGTTCAGGAATTTTTAAGCGCAAAAAAGTCCCAAAAAACGGTTTTTTTTAAATAAATAAAAATTGGAGGGTTCCAAGAATATAAAAAAAAAAATTTTTGAGTTCTCTTCGACCAGATTAACAACCTACACTATCTCGTTTCACAAGTGTTTTTTCACTGTCGCACCGTGTTATTATTATATATGTATATGGGTTCCTATATAGTTGTCCGATCCTTATGAGATTTTCACCATAAACAAAATTTCTAATAAAAATATTGGAAACAGTCCCAAGCATCTTTAAAAATAGAAAGGTTGTGCCATTTCCGATCGTTCAGTTATATGGCAGGTATAGGATAAAGTTGGCCGATTCTTATGAAACATAGGATTAGATTGCCCAAAACGGATTGCCCATTCTAGCTTCAAAAACAACAAAGTTAAGCCAAGTATCCTAACAAAATTTTGGATAAGATTGCCCAAAATGCAATCTGTACTAAGTCCCATCCTTCTAACTTTAAAAAAAAAACAAGAAAGGAAAGCTAACTTCGGGCGAAGCCGAAGTTTATATACCCTTGCAGTTGAGTCGCAGTCCGCTAGGTGGCACCACGCATCTTATATTATTAGATATATAACGGATCGTATATAGTCGGCCGATCCTTATGAAATTTGGCATATCGAATTATTTTGCCCAAAGAGGCCCATTGAAAATCCCATCCTTCTAACTTGAAAAACAACGAAGTTATAGCATTTCCGATCAATCAGTTATATGGCAGCTATAGGATATAGTCGACCGATCCGGGCCGTTCCGACTTATGTACTGCCTGCAACAGGAAGAAGGGTGTGTGCAAAGTTTCAACTCGATAGCTTTAAAACTGAGAGACTAATTTGCGTAGAAACAGACAGACAGACAGACAGACAGACAGACGGACAGACGGACAGACGGACATGCTCATATCGACTCAGGAGGTGATCCTGATCACGAATATATATACTTCATAGGGTCGGAGATGTCTCCTTCACTGCGTTGCACACTTTTGACCAAAATTATAATACCCTCTGCAAGGGTATAAAAACAAAGTTATGGCATATCCGATCAATTATATAATAAACATGTATTATGTCTAAAATAAATGCGCAAAGATAAAAAATTAAAAAAACTGGAAATTACGTTTTTTATATGCATTATATGCTCAGTGGGGGCATACACATAAAAAGCTTTCTACTCGTAAATTTGTGCATTTGTAAGTCTTCTCGTTAAGACATGAGACACTGCAGACTCCAAAAAGCAAAGTTGCCAATCAAATACACACACATGTATAAGTAAATGCAAGCTTCACAGGAGGCTATGCAAAATGAGTAACTGCACTTACAGGACTATATCTTGAATTAATGGATTTTGCCAGATATGAGCGATATATCAAAAGTTGCGTCATCTCAAAAGCTATTTACACATTCAATATAAAAAGGATCAGTCGAGCAAATTTTGAAAATTTTTTGAATTTTTTTGTACTATATAGACGTTTGGTCTCAAAGAAATTGAAATTGATATTTAAAAAACCATTTCAACGGAGTAAAGCTCTTTTAAATATCTTTCTTAATTATAAAGTTATGAATTTTTTCATTAACAAAGTTTTTAATATTTTTTTACGTAAGCTTAAGGTATTTCAAAAAGTTGTAGAACAATAGTTGCTCATATGATAGTAACAAACATTTTCCAATTTTTTTCAGGTTTTTTAAGAAAAAAATAGTGCAAACAGACAAACCGACAAACCGACAACTGGCTTCATTTTGAAGAAGAAGAAAAAATGGAATTTTTCGAATAACTTCTGAATGAAATGTCGGATCGGGTCGATTGAGGTACCAATCGACGCGTATTTAGCAATGCGAATTTATAAAAATATTCTATCTGGCGACTAAAATGTGTCCACCAGCCACTTTAGCGATTCCAAATTTATTTACTTTCACCTTAATTTCTCCCAAACGAAATTTTAGTGACGAAAATATGCTATATAGGTGTACAAAATTACATATAAAAAATATTCTTGTTCGGCACGTTCAAGAAAACCGAAAAAAAATATCAGGCTTCTTCTTCTAATAGAATATCCTCAGTCCGAACTTCAAAGTTTTCACTCAGTTCCAACTTTACAGATGTATTTTTCGCGCGGTTCCCACTGCATACGTACAGCCCACCTCCCGTCGAACCGACCGAGGGACGCTGTCGCGTAACGTGTGGCTCGAATCGCGGAAATAGATCCGAGATAGTTTAAGAGAAGACTAGGAGTAAGATATCACGAGGAAGAGTATTGCACAGATAAGGCGTTTAATATGGGGGAATGACGATTGTTAGTGGAGCAAAGTGACAAGGTGTGGTAGAGACCATTTTAGTCCGAACATAATGCCCTGAACGGATCGTGTTGGGCATATGTCGAACTACAATGGCTGAGGTGTAGAGGGCGATCGTTTCTAGTCTGTCTACTAGGAACGTTAAAATTTAAGCGTGTTAGAAAATGCTGACTGTCTACATTTCCATAAATAAGATTATATAGAAAAATGACACCCAGAATCGTTCTACGGTTTGTTAATGATGGTAAGTTGATTAGTAATAGTCTACTACAATAAGAGGGGAGGTCAAGATTTGCATTACAATTAAGTCCCGTAAGAGCGATACCGAGAGTACATCTCGATGTAATCCGTATTGAGGACTCCAGACACACGAACTATACCCAAGAATCGGATTGACCAATGATGTAAGTTATCACCCGGCACATTCGAGCCCCTCCCTTTGCTCAGCATTATTCGCCCCCTACTACTACGCCCTGAGCTCGACCCAGACTCTCAAGCCCGAATCCACAGCATAAGCAATTCCCACTCAAGTGCTGTGGGTTCAAGTACATCCGGCTATGTCGCAAGAATGCAACTAAGTCACAAGTGTGCAACTATGTACGCTGACTAAAATGTTGCGGGAGAGCTGACACAAAACTATAAGTGTTACGCTGACTTTTGACACCGGATAGCTGACTCCACACTAGCCGACACCAAATACGCCGACACCACACACGCTGACACCACATATAGAGTTGGAGTGGGAAATCGGCCGATTCCGAACCGACGATCGGAGGGTCACAACTCTGCGTGGCCAGTCTTCTCCGGACCTCAGAAACTGACAGCTGAATCTAAATATTCCTTTACCCAATTTCAAATCGTATCCTTTAAAACACTGTTTCCCATCAATTATCAAACGAATTGTTAAGATTAAGAACCAAGAATAAATTGTATCCAACGAAACATGAATCCTGGAGTTCTGATTATCAGGTGACCAATAAAGGACACCTTAACTGGCGCCCGAGCGGGTAAGTAGAGTGAAAGTGCATTATGAGTGCTGAAAAATGTTTTCCCAAGAAAAAGAAAAAGAAAAAATCAATCGAAAATCAAGGAAAAAATGTACAAATATAGAAATCCTTCTCAAAAAAAAAAAAAAGAAAAGTATTCTTCGTTTTTTCCCCAAACAAAATTCTTTCCCCAAAATAAAATGAAGAATGAATAGAAAAAAGTTTAAAAGTGTAGAAATCTTTCCCAAAATAAAATAAAAAAAAGGGAAAAATGAATAGTGAAAAGTTTAAAAGTGTAGAAATCTTTCCCAAAATAAAATAAAAAAAGGGGAAAATGAATAGGAAAAAGTTTTAAAAGGTAGAAATCTTTCCGAAAATTAAAAGGAAAAAAAAGGAAAAAGTATAGAAGTGAAGTAACGAGGAGTTTTTGTTTTTTCTTTCAAGGAAATAAAAGAATAAAATCAAGAATAAAAAAATAACGTAAAGTTTTTCAGAGTAGAACAAAAAAGAGAGGAAAATGGTTAGGGAAAAGTGTAAAAACAAGCAGTAGGAAAACGTAGTTTAAAAAAAAAAAAAGAAAATATAAAAAAAAACAAGAAAGGAAAGCTAACTTCGGGCGGAGCCGAAGTTGATATACCCTTGCAGTTCAGTCGCAGTCCGCTAGGTGGCGCCACCCATCTTATTTTATTAGATATGTAGCGGATCGTATATAGTCGGCCGATTCTTATGAAATTTGGCATATTGAATTATTTTTCCCAAAATAGAATGTGTACCAAATCCCATCTTTCTAACTTAAAAAACACCAAAGTTATGCCAATTTCGATCGTTCTATGACAGCTATAGGATATAGTCGGCCGATCCTTATGAAATTTTGTACACAAGATATTTTGGTCAAATATAACATGTGTGGAAAGTCCCAACCCTCTAACTTAAAAAACACCAAAGTTATGGCATTTCCGATCAATCAGTTATATGGCAGCTATAGGATATAGTCGACCGATCCCGGCCGTTCCGACTTATATACT